>QGOD01000088.1:95830-131905 GCA_003313065.1 Sarcodon sp. MG97 | reverse complement strand
AACAACAAGGGTGGTTGGGAAGATTATTAAATGCAGCTGTTCCACCGCCACTTGTTCCAGGTCAAGGAGGCAATGCCTTTGGGCCCGTCAATCCCGGTCAACCTTTGGGAATGGGATGGGCGCACTTTCCTCAAAATCCACCTCCATACGGGCCATTCATGAATCCATATCAACCACCTTTGCAACAGCTTCAACATCCGCCACCATTTCCTGGCTTTTACGGACCCGGCGGGGCTTGGCAACCGTGGGGAATTGATCCTCGAATACTTGATGATCAGCAGCAGCAACAACAACAACCGCAGCAGCATCCACAAATACAACAACAACAACAACAACAACAGCAACAACAACAACAACCTCGAACTCATTATGCACCGACGGATACCTCCAACTCACCTGCTGCTCCATCAGATTCTCAACCTTCCGTTCCAGCGGCGGCAACTTCTAGTCCACCACCTGCCGATACCCCATCGACTTCCTGGACGGAGAGCCAGCGTGCTCGAGACGCCGCTGCTTCTGCCGCTCTGCGCCGATTCAATTCGGGGACTTCGAGTTCAGGATTGGGTCCTACACCCAGCCCTGCAAGTCCTTCTCCTTCTACTGCTGAGACAAGATCGGGACCAACTTCGAATGGTATGGGTGGGTCATCCTCGTCTCCGGTAGCTCCCCCCGCATCAACGGATGGAGCCCCTTCGATTCCCAGGTTCATTCCATTAATGGATTTTGGGTCAATTTCCCGAAATCCGTCTATCAATTCTCCTTTGCCACATCAGCCCGTGACAGGCTTCGGGGTTGGTACATCTACCCCTGTCACGCAAGGACACACAGCACCAATGCAACAAAATGGAGTTCACTCCCAACATTTTATGCTGACGAACAATATCCCTCTACATCAAATCAGGCCATTCCCTCCATTTTTCGAATCTTCAACACAAACACAGACATCGACTTCCACATCTCGGACATCACTGTGGTCCCAGTTGCCTCCTGTTGTAACGGACGAACAGTTAACGCGAATGGAACAACTTACGAGAGAGGCTATAGACGAAAGGCTGAAAGTGCTCGGACGCGTTGATGAAGTTGTCAATAGGTGTATTGATGAGTTGACCAGGATGAGGAGTGTTTTACCGCCAGTAGAGAGTGAGAACATTGCGAGTACCAGCGGGATCACGAATGGGGTGGCACGAGGGATAAACGGAGCGAGTGTGGATACTGCAGGGACGAATGAGGTGCCTGCTGCAAGTGACTCGTCCGAGAAAGCTCGCGGGAAGCAGAAAGCGAATGAGCCCATCGTCACTGTCGATCCAAACGACTCATAAAATAAATTCGGACATTGTTTGTCTGGGATGCATTTGTTGTTTCTTCTGAGCAGTGGATGTGATAAGGTATTAGAAGTAGTGTATGATCATTAATCTATAATGAATACGAGTGACCATGGCAAGATATTATGAGCCAGTTATAAGGCTCTCCGCTCTTTTCTTAACAACTTCTGGGTCTATAGTAGACCTGTCGACCTTGGCATAAAATGCTTTGAGAACTTGACCTAACATTTTCTTCGGCTCCGTTCCAAAGTTTGTTGTAGTAGTACCAGACTTGAGCTCTGAGATGACTTGTGAGAGAAGGAGGTCGACCTGTGCTTCGGGAAGGAGGGAGGGCAGAAATTGAGAGAGTAAGGCGTGTTCTTCGTGTTCTTTTTGTGCGAGATCTGGGCGGCTACCTTTTTCAAATTGTTGAGCGTTGTAAGCCTAATTCAGCGGTGTGTACGCCAAGAAGGTGGATGTTGAAATGTTAGGTGGTAAGAAACAACGAAGGGTGCAGTGACCGAAGAACTTACGCGTTGGAGAGCTGCTTTGCGGACTATGGTTAATATTGTTGAGCTTTGCACCGGTGTAGAGTGGGCTTTATCCGCAGCGTACACTTCCGTTAATACCGACTTGAGAGAGAGAGATAGTATCATGAGTTATGGACCTAGTCAAACTTTGGGTTACTCACACGAATGGTTGTGGATGCCATTGTATTTTTACCCTAGAAAGAAGAGTCGGTATGAGAGTGTGCCATTGCACATATGATGACATCGTACAGCAGACCTTCATGGCGGTTTTGAGTTCTGCCAGCAGACGCGAGCGGACATCTGGTAGGAAACTAGTCAACAAATAATTGGGTGAGACTCGATGGATGCGTACCTTCTGTTGCTGTTGCTGAGCCGTACCTCCTAAAATTGGGGAATACACATTGTGAGAACAGCTGTCTGTTCAGGCTGAGCATTGCCAACGATTTCGGAGAAGTAGAGTGACCACGTGAACATATTTGGCTGAGACTTTTGAAACAAATAAAAGCCATTTTTGGAAAAGCTCTGAATTTCAGAGGGGTGCTGACGACTCCATTTGCAGTTTGCTTATCGCAAGCTTATCGTGGGGTATGCGGGTATGTTCGGTTTAAAGTTAGAGTATTCTATAAACCGTTTCATGAGCATTCCAAGCATCGAAATTGAGCAGTATCGGAGGTCGTGGCCAGATTGCCGCTCGTCTGACAACAAGCAATCAGCAGCCGTATATCTATATACGCCGTAGTCGGAAACCAAGTGTCACTGCTGGACAAATACTAGGAACACTGTATACGTATCTGCCAGCCTCAGTGCGCATTTTCATTGAGGCTGATCTTCGACAGGTGCTGATCCTCGTGTGATCCACGTGTATCGTCTTTCTCTCCGCGTTAACGGTTAGCCTTATCATCTCATGGTGAACAAACCAAATCCGCTACCACTGGAAGAAACCTTACGCGATCTTGCAATCTTGCGAGCCGCGGACGTTGATCTTTCCGGACTAGCAACACAGACGGCAGCACCCGTCGATTCCGAGCATCCGGACGAATACAAATCCGTTATGCAATCTCATGAGTTTGTAAAGGAGGCAAGGAATGTGATAAAGATGTATAATCGTGGCGAGGTGGAAAAACAGGGGGAGCGTGTTGAGGAGCTACGGAGTAAACTAGAGAACGTACTGAACGGGTTAGAAAAGACGTCGGCGTGACGTTGGGCTCGGAGAGGTCAGTTAGAACCTTTCTTCCTTTTTCTATTCTTCCTGTCGATGTAATAAGCGCGCCACAAGTTGACCTATTCCAGTGACAGGCGCCGAGTCGAGGCAAACTTTATTCATTGACGGTCTGGCCACAGGATCCGAAAAGATCTTAGGAGACTGAAGGCTGTGCGGTTTTGTGAGGATAGTAGTAGTACACGTACCAACAGCACCTTTACTTATCTTCTTACGTTTCTAATGCTGTAAGAAGCGAGGGAATGATCAGCACAGGGAAGCAGGTGAGGAGTAAGAACCTGATTTCATGGGCGAAGCATCCGTAGTCAATCAAGGGTCAATGGCAAGGACCCCGCTGACTTATCTGTTAATCGGCTTTTGTAATCAGACTACAAACGCATCGTTATCGATAACAAAAGGTTTGGGGGGTCTCAGTTTGGTTCGGATCTGCCTTGAGGCACGACGGGATTCATACAAATTTCCCATCACATCAAACCTTGCGCTTTACTGACGACCACTGCTCAGCGACTCCAGGTCGTTTGTGCAACGACCCTTTCTCTACACGGAACTCGACGCCGCCAGCCCCGACGGTGACAACAACAATGGTCGCACCCAGTCCTGCGCTGCATCAAGCGTTGTTCATCCTAAGGATCCTCTCTCCTGCGCTTGTCGTGCTTTCTGCACTCTTCATTATACCTGCTCGCACTCCCCCTGTTACTGCTTCGACCCCCTCTTCAATAACATCGGTTGTTGTAAAAACTTATACTCCGCGTCGAGCTCTTATCCTCTCTTTCCTTTCTCTCGTCTCCCTCTCTTTCTTTGCCGATGGTCTTACATTTGTCGTATATGCTGTTCTCAATAAATATTGGCCTCAGTACACTGCTATAGAACTCAACGCCGTCCTCGGTATCATTGCCTATGGTGGGTTGGCTGCCTTGGGTGCATACAAGGACATCAAAGGCGTTGATGTCTGGTCTTACAATTCAATCAAGGCTGCAATAACCTTGGCCTTGACATTAGACACTGTCCAGGTTATTTTGTTCGGCCTCTCCTTTGAGCATGGCAAGTCCGATCACCCGGCGCCTGCTTGTGTGATACTCACGCTTCCTTGTTGTAGTTTCTGTCCCTTTCTTGCTGCATCTAGCCTTCCCGGTCTTCCGTGTACTTTTATTGGTACCGCTCACCTTTGCACTCTATTACCCGCGTGTTTCCTACTTGCCTGTCGAGACTGCCGAGAATGGTAACGATCCTGCGCCAACTGCCTCCTCCTTCTTGTTAGCACCGGAGCCTTCGCAAGCGTCAACTGGTCTTTCCCCTGTAAGCGGCAAATACCGCACTTTTAGGAGTGGTAGATCGTTTGTTCCTGCTTCTGGTCCGACAACGAGAGCCGCTACACCAATTGCTACAATTAATCCCGTCTCGTCTTCCAAGAAGTCCAAGAAGGAAGAGGTCAGCTATGATCCTTCCTGGAAGGAGATCAGGCAGAGATTGGTGCGTCTTACACCTTATCTTTGGCCATCAGGAAGTCGCCCTCTCCAGTTCGTTGCAGTACGTGGACATTCTATGTTCACCAACAATGAGATATTGATATCCCTTTAGGGTATTTGTATATGCCTACTTGCCCTCGGCCGTGTGGTCAATGTATTCCTTCCCCTCACCCTCGGTGAACTGGTCCACACTTTCGAGAAAGGCGATGGGAAATCATTCTGGCTTTACCTTATCCTGTATGTCGTCCTCAAATTTTTGCAAAGCACTGGTGGTATTGCAGCCCTTCGCGACGTAAGTTAAACAATATCAATCTACGCTTTATGCTGAATTTTTCTCGGAATCCAGACTCTTTGGGCACCCGTCATGCAATATTCTGACCGTGGTATGTTGTGCAAATGTCAATTACTGATAGAAGAGCTTTGACGAATGTTGGAATAGCAATGTCTCAACTGGCTTTCGATCACCTCTTAAACCTATCATTATCGTTTCATGTCCGCAGGAAGACTGGTGAAGTCCTCCGTATATTGGACCGAGGCGCAGCAATCAATCACACCTTCGAGGTCAGTCCACCTGATGATCTCTTAGCCTCGTACTAACGAAAATCTCAAGTTGATTTTGTTCAATATCATTCCTACCTTTGTCGATATTATCTTGGCCTTGGTTGTTTTTGCTTGCCTCTTCGATTGGACCCTCGCCGTAGTCATCTCTTTCGTCATGCTAGCTTATAGTATGTCATGATCAGTTTCATCTTCCAATCCTTACTGATCTACTACCCAGTCTCGGCAAGTGTCATTTTAACGCGATGGCGAACCAAGATCCGCAGACAGATGAATGATCGTGACGTTATTACGCGAGGTATCTATACCGACTGTCTGTTGAATTACGAAACTGTGAAATATTTTGGTGGTGAGCAACATGAAGGGGAACGGTATAGAGCCGCGATCAGAGAGTATCAAGCGTTGGAATACAAGGTCATCGGTAAGCAAACATCTGCAATCAACAACTTGACATCCACTCATATATTATACTAGTGTCGCTCAACTTGCTGAACCTGGTTCAGAATCTGATAACGGTATGTTCCCAAATGTATTTAGAACACTATATATTCTGATAAGTCTTCCAGACACTCGGTTTTTTGATTGGGTCCATCATCATGGCGTTGCGAGTAGTCAACGGACACTCTCGGCCCAGTGATTTCGTCATTTTCATTACTTATCTCACTCAAGTACGTATACATTTTTTATCATTCAGCCCTATCCTCACTCGTTCTAGTTATACGGACCTTTGAACATGCTTGGAACGATCTACCGATCCATAAACACCTCTTTGGTTGACACTGAGAAACTTTTGAAGTTGTTAAACGAGCCTACTGATGTCAACGACAAACCAAATGCTCCTGATTTGATTGTTGCAGACGGAGAAATTGAATTTGGTAAGTTTTTTTCGGGCTTTTCTCAGAGCCACTAATCAAATCCCTTTGTTTATAGACAACGTCAGCTTCTCATACGACAACCGCACACCTGCACTCGACGGTATCTCTTTCAAAGTTCCTAAAGGATCATCTGTTGCTCTTGTTGGAGAGTCTGGCTCCGGAAAATCGACGATATTGAGGTTGCTCTATAGGTTCTATGATTTGAAGGAGGGACAGGGAAGGATTCTGATTGATGGACAGGACATAAGGGATGTGACTCAAGCAAGCTTGAGGAAGGCGATCGGAGTAGTCCCACAGGACAGTGTACTGTTCAACGCTTGTATTGGATACAATATTGGGTGAGTGATGAGCCACCGCCGTTTATCCTTCGAGTCCTACGTTAATGATTAATCGTCGCAGTTATGGCAAGTTTGGCGCTAGTCACGAGGAAATTGTTGCTGCTGCCAAGGCTGCTCAGATGCACGATCGTATTCTTACTTTCCCCGAGGGTTATGAGACGAAGGTTGGAGAGCGAGGCGTTCGCCTCAGCGGAGGAGAGAAGCAGCGGGTTGCGATTGCCAGAACACTTTTGAAAAATCCACCCATTCTTTTATTGGATGAGGCAACCAGTGCCTTGGATACTTCGACAGAGAAGGACATTCAAAAGGCATTTGAGAATCTTGTTCAAGGACGATCATCGTTGTCCATTGCCCATCGCCTTTCGGTGAGTGCATGGTCGCGCACTCAAGTACCAACTGATGAGATGTTTGTTTCAGACGATTGCCACTTCTGATCTGTATGTCGTTATATTCCAGTGTAATTTAACCGCTCTGACCTGGCCTTCTAGCATTCTCGTCCTGAAAGAGGGACAAATCATCGAAGCCGGAACTCACAGTGAATTGCTGGCTCGTGACGGAATATTTGCAAACATGTGGAACGATCAGGTGTCGACTTCGGACCAGGCTTCTTTACACAAGGGCCAGTCAGTCTCTGGATACGATATGGGCGAATCTGAGGCCGTTGTCGATGAAGTCAAGGAGTCGTTCCCTGTCGTTGAGGCCTCTCCTTCCATTAACTCTGTGGAAATTTTCCCTCAGGCACCGTCTAACGACCCTGAAGAGGGGGGTCTTGATGTCCGTCATGTCGCAGACGATTACACAGGAGATACAGTCGCAGAAGAGGTCGCTCCTGTCACGCTTCCTTTAGTTAAGCCAACTGAGGATAATACACCTGAGTCCACTTCTTCTTCAACTACTGCTCCAGCACCCCCTCCTAAGGATACGAGTGTACAAATCTCGTTCCCTGGTACCCTTTCGTTTCCTGAAGCAGTTTCGTTCCCTGGCGGTGGCGACGATGAAGGCTCCCAGCAAGAGCCTTCTGTAGCCGATGCAACCAAACCACAAGCCCCCGCAGTCACATTTGAACCCCTAACACACCCTTCGCGTACGAATACGCCCGACCCTGAGTCGGAGCCGAAGAGGAAGCGAATATCTTCACAAAATTTCCAGAGGCTTGCGAGAAGAATTTCAATCACAACTAAGAGAGCCGGATCTGTCTCCTCCATTTCCATCCCTGGATTTAGGCGAGAGGGATCTTCGAAGTTGAGCAAAGATGAGACACAAGCAGAAACAATTCCAAAGACTGCTAGTCCCGCCGCAAGTATCCATAGTGATAACGTCAAGCCGAATACGTTGACAAAGAAGGATAAGAAGGAGAAGAGGAAGACAATGGGATAAAGTAAAAACACCATGTCCCGGATGTTCCCTCTCCTTGGTTTTACGATTTTTTGAACGACTCTTGGTTATGTATGTACACACCCCTACATTTTTCAGCTCTAGACCTTCTTTCCAGTCTAGTATTATAGCATGTCACGCACGATACCACCCACACGCATGTCCCTTATTGTCTGACCATCAAAACAATACGAACAATAACGTGAATTTTTTTTGTTCCAACACAATAAAGAAAGGCGCGGAGCGGAATGTCTCATATTGAGAACAATATCCCTGACGGCTAAATACACCATATAATTGCATGAATAAATTGCGTAGGGTCCATTCCTCCCCATTCTTTCCTCTTCCCATTCCCTTGCAGTCAATCTCCATCTCGCATACATTATTGCTATAGCCATGTCCGCCAAAATCTACATTGGGTTTGTATTCAACTCTTCTGGCATTGGCATGCACCTTGACAGCTGATTGAACTGGATTTATTTGCGTTGTCTTGCCCTTTTTTTTGGACTTGATGGTATTGTAGAAATTTAGGCTGGAACACAAGTGATGGATCTCTTCGTGACGTGAGCATTATTCCTGTTTGCTTGCCTTGCTTTGTGCTGACTGAATCCGTTTTTGAAATTCACCTTCATCTCTGATCTGCCTTTGCTGATGGCCCCTTCTGCCGCTGTTATCTCGCTTTGTTTCAAATCTGATCACGTTGCTAATAGGTGTTTGCCAAGTATGGATCAGTCCTGGAAGTATGCGTTATCTCCTTCATATCAACCTGCGTGCTTGCGACCTTTCCGGTGCAATCGGAGAAATAAGGCGCCCATCTTTTCTCCTTATTTCATTTAATGATGAAAGATCCGGGTATTGATATATCTTCTGTTGCGTGTTAGTCGACTATCGCGCGAGATCGCGAGACTGGTCGGTGTCGTGGATTCGCCTACGTGACATATAGCTCCGCCGACGAGGCAAGCGCAGCTATCAAAGATCTCAACGCACAAGAGCTTGATGGGAGGAGGATCAAAGTTGATTATGCCAGTAAACGCCTAGGCGGTGGCGAGAAGGTCACCACAGGAGGAGGTTCGTTGCGATCAACTTTTCTGTTCAACTGTGGATGCCGTTTTTTCTTACTTACGCCGATACCCGATGCAGTATATAGCAGCAAAAGCTACGAGGCAGGATACGGTGGTGAGTTTGTTTGGTTGCCTTCACCTCCGATTGAAGACATAGTTGTGCTGATTAAAATGGCTGCGAAGGGAACTATCGTTATTAATCTATCATGGGTAAGTCACTCACTCGCTCATATGTCAAGATTGTTGTAATTGACTTGAACAACGCAGGCTGCTATCTCACGATTGTCTTTCTTGGAAACTCTTCCCTTTAATTCCTTCGGTTGTTGTCCTTTCCCCCATACAGCTGTCCCTTCTCCTCGATCCGAAAATCCTACAACAATTCAATCATTCAGTCTGTCGCCCTCCATGGCCCCCTTGTTCATCATGGCAGCATTTGGTCTTGCCGTGCTCGCAGTCGCAAATTGGCTTGTATAGTAGTGTACTCTATGCTAGGATCTTGCGATTGTACCGTTCCTTATCTTTTCCATATCTTCGTTCTTCACCATTCATTCATATCCGTATTTGAATAGCGAATACATGTAGCCGCTGTTAGTGTATTCATTCGATGGAATTTCACGCTTTGGCTCCTTCTCAAGTTCGTACGGAAATAGCCGGAACGAGAAGTCCGTAGGTCCACAGGTTCCCGTTGGACTCGAGAGCTCTAACAGCTCCTCACACGAGGAGTCTATGGGTCCATAACGCGAAAGTCCAGGTGGGCCTCCCCTGGATACTTGAGTGGGTGGAAGCGATTGTGGGCTAGTTGACGGGCGCCTGAGGCTGCGACTTGAACGAGTCTAGACCGCCGGTTTTAGTATAACAAGGACAAACAACGGCCGGAGTTTGAAATCAATTGAAGCCCCATTGAATAAAGAGCAAGCCCTGGTTCATTTAGCCCTTCCTCTGCAACCCCCACCATCTCTTCTCGCTGCCGGGATATCACTGGTCTACGTTCATCTGATTCCGATTTTCGTGTATAAAAACCACGGTCGTTCTTGTAGCCATGTCTGCTAAAGTATATGTCGGGTCCGTGTTGTTACTGCAATAAGCCCCTCCCTCTTGGCTGCTGATGAATTTTTTATTCCTTTTTTCTGTTATCCTCACAACTCTTTGCCTGCCTCCGTTTTGGTTGAACAATATAGAAATTTAAGTTGGAACACTAATGATGATTCCCTTCGTCAAGTCAGTATGATTTCTGTGTACCCGCGTTTCCGCCTGATCATTGTTTTGTTCGATTTGGACTTGACGTCTTCGTGATTGATCCGTTACCTCTCTTTGCTGCTACTTCGTCCATCTCCCTTGCTACCCATTTACGTCCCAATATTTTTTTCACTGTGTGGAAAATAGGCGTTCTCCGAATATGGCCAGGTCCTTGATGTGTGTGTCGTTCTGTCGTCCCATTCTCAATATCTATAATATTCTGCAACCTTGTTGCGACTCCTCCCCCTTCCACCACACTCCTCATATCCGTTACGCGTGTGCCAATTGTTTACCGTGAGCGAAAAAGATAGCGAGCGAGTTTGTGTTATGTCATGTTCCGCCCTCCCCTCCCCTCCCCCATTTTCTCTGAGTCGCTAATCTAGGACTGATCGTTGGACGTGATTTTTTGCGTTCTTTGCTTGTAGTCGATTGTCATGCGCGATCGTGATACTGGTCGTTCGCGTGGTTTCGGATTTGTAACCTACAGCACTGGCGAAGAAGCAAATGAAGCGATCGCCAATCTTAATGAACAGGAGCTTGACGGAAGGAGGATCAAAGTCAACCTTGCTAACACTCGCACTGGTGGAGGAGGAGGTGGTGGTGGTGGTGGCAGTGGAGGAGGTACGTTATTCGGGCAATCATGATTAAATTTCTATTAATACATGAGACAGGTTACGGAAGCTACGGAGGGGGTGGCTACAGCGGTGAGTTTCTTATCATTTGAGATCAGACTATGACTGATATCTGACGTCTTATTACCTCAGGAGGTGGAGGTTCAGGAGGCGGTGGTGGATATGCACGGTACCAGGGTGGCTATGCCTCTCAGCAAGGCAAGTTGGCCGATTTTTTCACACGACCATGGTGATCACGACGCTAATTTGTTAGGCTACGGCAATCAAGGTGGTTACGGTGGCGGTGGAGGTGCCCAAGGGGGGTATGGTGGAGGTTACTAATCCATCGTGCGTTGATGAACCTCTGAAACGATGTTTGTGACTGATAAAAGACCCACAGCATCATTATATCCTCGTTTGATGAAGTTTTCTCTCTGACATATGTTTTCGTCTCTTTCGGCCTTGTCATGTATTGTTTTCGTCTCACTCACACGACCCAGCATAGCGCTTCCCTCACTCCATCGTTGTCCGTATCACCCTTCCCCGGCTTTTGTTTCTTTTGGTAGCATTTAGTCTCGGCCCTCACGTTCGAAAAAATGGCTTGTGTGTTTGTACTTGTACTTACGATGATTGCTTGTGCCCTTTTTCCCTGTTTCTTTTTACTCGCTCCATCAATCTTATGTATCTTGGCTTTTGCGTAGTCGTCAGAATGGACACCATGTTTGATGCCCACGGACTTGACTAATCGTCAAATTCCAAGTTCCGATCTTGAAGGATTTTGCGTATCAAGGGGCCGACTCCGCATCTGCTTTAACCGATAGAACACAAAACACAAGTGTCTGGACAACACAATAAGCTATCCATGTGTAGTCTTACATAAAACAGCATCGTCAACCCGTTTGGAACGTCTCTTCTGACGAAACACTTTCCACCTGAATCAAGCCCTTGGTATCAACGCCCTTCAAATGCCGCGTAATGCGCTCTTTCGTATTGGAGAACGAATCGCCCGAGACTGCTGCGACCATGAAGCGCACGCTTCTCAACCGAATAAACTTCTTGGCCGTTAATGACCGCCAAAGAGAAGCCCAGTCGAAGCGCTCGAAATCATCCGGTGAAAAGATGTCAGTTATTCCGAGATCGATCTCTTCCACGTACGGCGAGTTTATTTGGGAGATTACGATTGGGATCCATGCGAGGCTTCCTGAACCAGCAAAGAGAAAATTCAGCGATCGTAGATCGGTGCAATGCGATATTGTTGGGAAGAGATCTAAAAGAGAGAGAAAAAAAAGAGGGAGTTAGGTTTTAGCGTTCTCTGGTCTCCCTTTTGTGTATGTGTGTGATTTGTTGCTTTTAGGTTTGGGAAAGTGGAAGGGAGAGAAGGGGAAGAATGTGTGACTTGCCATTTTCGGTTCCGGGATGCATCGGAAGAAAAGCGTAGGATATGCTCAGGTGACGCAGGTGCGATCCGATTACTGGCAAGAGACGCCTAACCGCTGGGGACTCGATTTGCAACTGGAAAACAACGAGGAAGTCCAGATGAGAGCACAAGTCTTCGGATATCAGCCAATCAATGACGGTTGGCATATGTGAGGAATAGAAGATGATCATGAGAAACTTGAGTTGTAGTCTGGGCACGCCAGGAGGCCTCGGAACATATGCATCGACACTATCAAAAGTGACGTTGTCAAGACGGAGAGTCTCCAGGTTGGGACATCCCCACACAAGCTCTACATATTGGCTGAATTTGGAAAAATGGCACAGGCTGAATTGTAAGGCACGGATGGAAGATAGTTTGGTAGCAATCGTTGACAGAAAGATTTCTGTTTTATCTCCATCTTCTGCTCTGCCACCGCCGAAACTGGCGTTGACAAACATTAGTTGCCGAAGGAGCCTGAGGGACGAAAATATTGGGACCAGGGTTGTTTCTATCCAGTCCAACTCTGGTTGTCGACTAGAACCTCGACGGGATTGCCCAAATTCGATAGTCAGGTCTACAATTCCCGAAATGATGATAGGAGAGGACTTTAAAAATTCTGAATACGCATTTTCATCACTGCTAGTGGGAAATCGCAGCACTACACTATGCCACAAGTGATATCTGCTGGCAGGCAGCCATGCTTTGCACGTGAGGCAGCAAGACTTGAGGGACTCCCAGTCATTGTGCAAAAAGTCTATGATTCGGTCGGTCAATTCGGGGGGAATGTTGGAGCGAGCAGCATGGGTGACGCGCTGGGTAGTGGGTCTACTGTAAACACAAAGAGCAGGCATTATGCGCGGCCGCTTGCATACCAATTCAGTACTAAGACACGCAGCACGAGGACAACACGAAGCGAGCGACGTACACGATAAAAGAGTCCGTACAGAACGAGCAGAGACCAAAAGTGACGTTTGGGGTTGCACTGATAGATAGTGCCAGTTCTTGGTTGGCTCGTCTGTTCAAAGAGGGGGGGGGGCGTGATGTGTCCTAGGCACACGAGAGTCAAGAGCAAGTCGGAGGACGAGCAAAGGGGAGAGTTGGAGGAGTTTTGGCAAACTTAAGGACCATGGCTTGTGATTAGGAGTGACGTAAATGTGTGTCAAGTCATACGGAAATGTATGTAAGTGTGGGAATTTCGTAATTGAGCCCACATGCGTCTCTTGATGGGATCGTCGTTCGATATACCCAAGTCGGAACTCGGGCAACTCGCGCCGACAGCCGGATGTCTCTTCCGGATTGCCAGTGTTACCGGTCATCATATCTTGTTCGCTCGTGCGGACCGGCCGTGTCTTACACACCGTTTCATCTGGGTCTCTATCTTATACTACACGGACCCATATCACATACATACTTACAGACATACAAAATAGAACAAAGTCTCACTAACACCATGAATGAAGAGAGGGTGAGATGGACCACCGATCGATTCGTATACCCCAGCCCAACCTCCTCTAGGTTTCATGAAGTAACAAGAACCTTTTGTTCACAACTTTCCGTAAACTGTCTCTCCATCTATCACCGTTGCAAGCACCTTTGTATTGAGAATCTCATTCGCGGGAACTTCCATGATATCTTGGGACAGGACGACGTAATCGGCGCGCTTACCAGGTACAATCGAACCCAGAATATCCTCCGTGAACGAAGCATACGCTGGGTCAATGGTTATACCTGACGAGTTCCCTTTTTGTTAACAAAGTTAGACTGGTATATAATATCGCTATCACGAACCTCGGAGAGCTTCGAGACGGGTCATCTTCTGCTCTGGGAACCAGCCGCCGGGTCCGTGAGGCGACCTTCCATCCACAGATAGCCTGGTAATTGCTGCATAGAAGGTGGATAGCGGATTCATGCCTTCCACAGGTGAATCTGAACCTAGAGTAATTCTGGCTCCCTCATCGATGATAGATCGGAATGCATATAATCCTTTCACACGTTCCGGGCCCTTGGATGACGATTAGCACAGAGCTGTTAAGGGATTATGAACCTTACAAGTCGCTCCTCAGCGTACCACATGTCACTGGTTCTGTTTAAAACAATCAGCTATATTAATTAAAGGCGTCGTGCTGGTGTGAAAACATACGCATGAGTTGGCTGAATGCTTGCAATGACTTGTATTGAATGAGCATTTGAATAGATCTAAAATGAATACCAAATTGTTCACCTCCAAGTTTGCCGAGCCTTGCCATGTCCGCGCGCGTCATTATTTGTGCATGTTCTAAACGTGGCCGTAAGGCAGTGACATTTGCACTGGAAAGAGCATGTTCAAATGCATCGAGGATTATTCCATGGGCTCTATCTCCAATGGCGTGTATATTCTACGCGAAAATGCGAATGTTTCGGACATGCGATAATAAGTAGGTATTATAGCACTCACAACCTGCCAGCCATCACGCATGAATCTGGGAATAACATCGTTCAGTTCCTCCGCGGAAATACGCATAAATCCTCGCGTTTCAGGGTTGTCTGTATATGGTTCGTAGAGCTACGAAGGTGTCAACCTAGATTATACAAGTCATCAAAAAGGAACTCACTGCGGCACCGCCAGACCTCAACGCTCCTACGTCGAATCAGCACACATAGCCAATTCAAGTCGAGGTCACGTACCATCACCAAAGATTTTGACACTACGAGACGTTAGCCTATGGTTTCCGACGGAGATCAATTTTTCAGCGGAGTCTCCCCAGTAAGGCTTGCTCTCGTCAAAATATCTCATTCCATATACGCGTATCTTGTGGTCCAGATGTCAGCATCAAAATTAAGGGGGAAAGAGGGGACCTCACAGGCAAGTTGCCACTCTCCGCTTGACTAATGGATTATTAATCAACTACAAGACACAATATAAGGGGTCAAGTGTGGTCACCGTACCGTCTGAAGAAGTTCAAAGACACTGGACTGAACCCCGCATCATGAATAGATGTCAATCCGAAGGAATGTGCATCCTTGACTGTAGCGGCCCAACGCGCTAATAACTGTTCTTCAGTTGCGGGTTCTTTCGGAACCAGATCTTGTGCCTTATCAAGGAACACGCCTAAAAAGAATCCATTTGAATGTCGTATTCCCAACAAAACAAAACAAAGAACACAAACCAGTCGGCCTTCCATCTTTGTCACGGACAATGAAGCCGCCTTCTACGTGGTCAGGAAGAGGTAGCATAGCTTTGACAATCTTCTCAGAAACCCACAGAGCATGCCCGTCTTTGCTTTGGAGGACTATTGGTCTGCCGCTGACGGTAGGATTACTCTCCAAATCTGCCTGTAGGGATCCATGCTTATCAGTTCTGTTAATGTTTGGTACGTTCTGGCCAGACATACATAAGTAGGAAAACGTTCCGTCTTCCATTTGGTGTGATCCCATCCCCAGCCTTCCACGAAGTAAGAAGTGTTGCGATGAATGGCGGGATGTGACTTGATATACGTGGCAACTCTGTCAACGGTTTCTGTGACAAACTGTTAATAATTAGGGTATTTTGAAATGAGAGTTCTGCTTGCCATGAACATCTTTAGTGTTTTCCATGGGCATCTGTTTCTGTGCACCATATTCAAGAGCATGGACGTGTGAATCTGGCAACAAAGGGGCTCAACATGTAGACGTAGCATGGGACTAGGAGAACGTGATGTGATAGATCTCTTCATGTCCAAGAATTACCTGGGAAGGCATATGGAGTTTTTCATCGAATAAGACCAATATCGCGCAAACTCCATACCGGGATTTCCATAATGAGAAGCTGTGCTCACCAGTTAGACCGGGGACCACGGTAGCGTTTTGTTTGATGCGAATCAGATCGAAGGCATAACGCTGTTTTACGTCGACTGTATTGTAGGAGTAGTAAGTCAATACAAGTTTAACGACGAGGTTGATCGACGTACTGAAAGCGCCCGCATCAATGATATGCTCATCCTTTACGACCAAACACTCGACCTTGGTGTTATCATCATCGACGGTGTATATTCTGGCGGTGCCGGGAGGAGAGCAGAGGATGTAAGCAAGGGTAGGGGGGTGAAGGATGAAGGATCGTAGATAAAGTAAGACGGTGACAGATAACACAGCCGAGATGGCTAAGATATGGATACGAAGGCGTGGGGAGCCTGCAGGACCTATGGCGCTGGGGCTACATACGCCATTTCCCTCGAAGCTACTCGAGGGGACTTTGGGAGTGGTAGAAGGAGACTGGCGCTGTCGAAGTTTAGAATTGGACATTCTGGATAAATCGGACACCTAGGCACTAGGACACTGGCATTTTGAAGACGATTGAGTGGAGTATATATTCTGTCCTCACCGATTGGTGGCATCACTGGTTCTGATCCGAAGCGGTGAATTCTCAAGGGCCAAAAAAAAGCGTTCTCTGGATAGAACACGAAACTCACCGCACATGGACTCAATTGCGTTCCCGGCTGTGCGCATCGTGCTCGATTCGATAGTCGGAATGCCAACAGTGAACTGCGCCTATTCTCCGTTCCCATGACAAAATAAAAACGGTGGTCTGAGCGTCTGCAGTTGAACGTATCAAATTTACAGCGGCCGTATCCGTCCGGTTGGTGATCAGCGCAACGTATCCTTGTGCGCGCTTCGTCGTCGTGCTGTGTGTGGGAGATGTCCGAAGAAGGTCTGTTCGAAACCCCCTGGTATCCTGAGCGCCTATCACCAGTAGACGCTGGTACAAGCGCTCTGCGGAAGCGAGACGGACCTGTTGAACTGACCAGTGACCCGTTCATGGAACAAACGTCAGGCAACTCGGTTGAGAGAGATAGACGCTGCATCTTCCACTCCTCTCCAATATATCATCACACCCGCAACAGATTATCATCATCACCATCATAATTCCACGCATAATCTGCCTTCTGCCTAATTCGCATCGGCCTTTGTTCTATCCTACATCAATTGACCCAGTCCCTGCACGTCTTTATATCTATCGTAATACATACTCTGGTTTGAACTTAAGTGCGCGGTGATGATGAACACCGCAGTGACCGCCCTGGCGTGATCATCGTCACGAGACGTGTGACTTGTGATTGACGCGTTTTCACGTCGCGTCAAGTTCTTGTTCCGCAGACTAGTAGTAGCGGCATACTGCTCGCTCCCCCGCTCCCAACGGATGCCACCGTTTTTTGACCTCGGCTGCCGAGGCCAGAAACGCAAGTCAGCGGATCATGGTCTCGACAAGGCTTCCGGTAAGAAACGGCGTGAACAAGATCCTGCAAGCAGCCCTGTGAGTGGCACCAATGATCAGTATTGGATCGTTCAATGGTCTTTCTAACTTCTTCCCATATTATGATTCCCTGTTTATCATCTTTATAGGAGATCTCCCCAATACAAGAAGCACAAGACATGGGACGGTGATGGGGTTCTGGCGCTCCACGGATTTTCTTGTAGGCTTTTCAGCGAAGACGGGAAATTGTGAGTGCATTATGTATATTGATCGTTTCTGGGCTGATACTTTCCCAGGCTTGCAGCTGGCAAAACGAGTGTCACAATCGAATCAGGTGCTAACATCAAAGTTGGTGACAAGGATGTAGTGTTGGATCGTGAATTTCCTCGCGATGAATTTATGTCTGGTCAATGTTTTTCCACTGGTTCCAACATGGCCCCCGCTTGTCCGAGGACTTCCTCTTCGACGAAACGATTTGTTCCATTGAAGTCATTAGGATCTCCGCTTTCGAAGGCTAATCCCCCTGCGGTCCCTGAGGTCCCTGCGCAAACAAGGGTCATCCCGCTCTATCCAGTTAATTTAATAGCGTCCCCCTCCACCTCCACCATAGTCAGCAACGAACCTGCAAAAGTGACCATTCCAGATTCATGTTGGACAGCGAATTGGTAAAAATCTCGAGTTTGCTCCAAGGTACTCATCTTTGACCTTGAAATATTGTATCTAGGAGGAAACCTCAACAGAGGAAGCACAAGACCTGGGACGGAGACGCCTATGTTAGATGTACACAAAATGGGAGACTTGAGCTCATATCCGAGTTCGGAAAGATGTTTGGGTCATCCTGCCATCTTGTGACTGGACGCTGATAACACCTCTCATTTAGTCTTGGCACGAAAACATCATCAGATGGTCGCCTTTATTCCGGCTATAACATATTCATCGGAACGCGTGAAGTTCGGTTAGATGCCCCTGTGCTGGAATCGCAAATTCCTGGAATTTCTGGTAAGGAGGTAGACGATCAGGACGATCTCGACCCAGAAATTCAGATTGTTAGCCCTCCTCGTCATAAGTCATGGCCGCAAAAAACAAATGACCCGAATGCCCCTTTTCAACAAAGCTCGAAATCTGCGGCAATCTCATCGTCAAGTTTTATTGCACCCACCTCGTTCTACAGTAGGGCCCCTCAGAAGCTAAAAACAGATCCGTTGTACGTGTTCAGTCTGCATGTTCCGGTACATACCTGACAATCCCAAGACATGATCCCAGCGCTGAAGGCGCAGTTGTAATGAAATCGCCTAGCAAAGAACACCAAACTAAATTCAATAAAAGGTTCGCTTTCTCTTCAAGTTGTGTTCTATGGTCCGAGTGATCTTCTGCTAGAAATTCTCCCGTTGTTCCGGTTGTCATAGATCCTGTGCTTGCTAGAAATTTACGTTCACATCAAGTAGAAGGCGTCAAATTCCTGTATGAATGTGTGATGGGCATGAGGAAACATGAAGGTCAGGGCTGTGTTCTTGCTGATGAAATGTTTGTCCTTTCTATACATGGTCAATTGTTGATCACTGAATGACCAAACAACTGGGCAGGGGCTTAGGCAAGACGCTACAGGTGAGTTTTCTGATGAATCGGAGATGCAGGTGGATCAACTAATCAAACCCCAGACCATCACCCTTGTGTGGACTCTGCTTAGTGAGTCTCAGGTCCATAACAAGATTGTGTAGCGACACTTACTTTGCCTTCTAGAGCAAAATCCGTATTCCTGCACCATGCCTGTGGTGGGAAAAGCGCTCATAGTATGCCCGGTTTCCTTGCTAAACGTAAGTGATGTTATTTGGGTGCTTCCAACGTTGACCCTCATATTACATAGAACTGGAAAGCTGAATTCCACAAGTGGTATACAATTTCACACGTATTTTCTGTTTTCAACTCCTTACTCAGTCCGAGAGCTCAGGCTTGGGAGAGATCGCATCAATATCCTTGTGGGTGACAAAGATAAAACGCATATTAAGCAGTTTATCAACTCGTAAGGTCCACTTTGATTTTGATGAATGACGCTATTACCCTTTTTCTTTCTCTAGAAAACAGCAGGTACTGATAATCGGGTATGAAAAATTGCGAACTGTCATGTAAGCGCTTAATCCATGAGATGTCGAGTATCGTTCTCAATTATTGTTTAGCCAGGAACTATCTTTGTGCAGGTTCTGTCAGTCCTTTTGTCTCTTGCGAACTTGAGACTCATCATTTTTGAATCCAAGTCCGCCAATAGGCCTCATTATCTGCGACGAAGGTTTGAATGCTCTCCTTTCTTTCTTTGCTAATGTCGCCTCAATTATCAAGTTGTCAGGGCACAGACTGAGATCTGCGAATAATAAAACTTCGGCAATGTTTGAAGCGCTCAAGACACCACGAAGAGTCATTCTCACTGGTACTCCAATCCAAAATGACATGAGTGAATTTCATGCAATGGTTGGTGGAATCGTCCGACTTTTTGGATTTGTAGCAGAATAAGCGTCGCCTTTTGGATTTTTCTAGGCTGACTTCTGCAACCCTGGATTACTCGGTTAGTCATTATCCCCTTTAATGATTGTGACTGCGCGGCCTGATCCGTATCCTAGATGACTATAGCACTTTCCGTCGGGTGTATGAAAATCCAATTCTCAAGAGTCGAACGCCGGAGTGCACGGAGAAAGAGAAAGAATTGGGAGAAGCCAGATCCAAGCAAGTAATGGATATTCCTGCTTTTCGTAAATTATTCGCGGATCTAATCTCCACCGTAGCTTTTACATATTGCAAAAAGTTTCGTCCTACGAAGAGATGCAACTATCCTCAAAACTTACCTTCCTCCAAAGTGTGAGTGTGAAACGAGGCCAGTAACCGCTGAGCTGAATAGGCGCTGGTTATGTTTAGATGAATACGTCGTGTTCATCACGCCAACCAAACTTCAAGTGGACATGTTGTCGAAGATCCTGAGCAAGAACACACCTGGATTCACTGCTGACAGTTTGTCTGACTCCTTGGTTCTGATTGGCATGTTGCAGAAGATTTGTAACAGTCCCATCCTCCTCAAGGCCACTATGGACAGAAATAAATCCAAGGAGAATCAGGGTGGTGAGATAATGACGAATGTAGTGCACGAAGCGCTGGAGTATTTGCCACACAAGGTTCAGGTGGACGACGTATCTTCAAGCGGTAAGTATAAGTACCATCTCATCCCGTAGATTTTGTATCAACTATTGCTAATTCGCATTTTAGGGAAACTTACGGCTCTATTCGGTCTCCTTCGAACGATTAGGAAGGTGTGTTATATCGACCGAAGTTCGATTCGATTTGTTCAACCCGTACGCAGAATACCGATGAGAAAGTTGTTATTGTTTCCCACTGGACATCTACCCTCAACATCATAGAAGCGTTGTGTAAGAAGAGGTCTTACACGTACCTTCGATTAGATGGGTAAGAAATTAAATCAGACAATCGTGCCTCTTGCAGGCTGTTCATCACACCTTCAGATCGACTCCGAGTCAGAAGCGACAGGAATATGTCAATGATTTTAATAAATCATCTCAAGGAGCAAGGTGTATGTCCTATTCAACGCTCTGATTTAGGAGACATTTGGAACTGATCGGATTATTTTTTCTCCTAGTTATATTTCTACTGTCATCAAAGGCCGGAGGTGTTGGCATCAACCTCATTGGCGCTTCACGTTTATGTCTGATCGACTGCGATTGGAATCCGAGGTACGTCTCCATGGATAACGTCCTTCGATTCCTTGTCAATTGAGGTTCGTTCGATCACTTTAGTCATGACCTGCAGAGCATGGCCCGCATTCACAGGTAAGTTACCAATATATGAGTCGGGGCTATTATGTGATACGTACATTCTACACAGAGATGGTCAGAAGCGCCCTGTATACATCTACCGTTTCCTGACTGCCGGAACGATTGATGGTAAGCTCGATCTTGCAATAATTGCCGGAGTTGATGTAGATACATGTGCCAGAAAAAATCTTCCAACGGCAGGTAACAAAATTGGGCTTGAGCGCTTGTAAGTTCAGTTATTATATGTCTACTATTGCGTACTGAACAGACTGCACAGCTGTAATGGGAACAGTGAGGCTCTCATACAATCATTTGAGTTCTGGTTGTATTAATATACCATTCATTAGGCTGTCACCGAATCCACATCTGATTCATTCACTTCAAAAGAGGTCAATTTTGTTGTTTTGATATGTAATCAGTTACTTACTCCCTATATCCTAGTTGCGCGATATCTTTACCATTCATCCACACACCGGCTGTCATACCCACGATCTGCTCGATTGTCCTTGTGAAAGATCAAACAAACTTGCGTATCTCGACCAGTCACATCTAGAAGATCTCGGTAATTCTGAAGAACACGATGATTTAAGGAAGGGATTTATCCCCGCTTCGCAGATCAACCCAGGAGATATGGAGAAAATTGACAGAGCAGTACGTCAACTGTTGGCCCTGCTTTGAATTTAAAGGCTTGATCACCGTCCTCGTTTCCAACCATCACAGTACATGTTGAAAAAGAAAGCGCAATTAGCGTCGCTCGGAGAATGGACCCACATTAATGGCTTGGTGCGGAATGCGCGAGGACAAGTGAAAGACGATATTCTGGGAATGTTGTTGCACAGATTTGAAGACGACGACACCAACAATACAAACAATCGTTCCCAGAGCAAATCGCGATTACAGAACCTCCTCGAGGCCGCGGACATTGACAATGTTTCTACAGCAGAGTTGGCAAAGAAGAGCCGGGGAGTATCGGTACACGATGTGCCTGGTGGAACGATCTCATTTCTATTCGAGAGATGCTCAAATGAGAAGGTGGAAGACGAGGAGGACTAGACTCATACGTTTTGAACGGACAACTTGCAGGACACTTTACTTTACGCATTCTTAGATTCTTCACGTGGAAATACCTTGTACACATCCCATGAGTACTGCCATGATCACTGATGTTCATAACAGACATATCATACAATTGTTTATGTCTCTCCGTTTGCCAAGATGGATTGGCATAACACGCATCTGTGTCGACTATCGTAAGTATTACCATGCTTCTCTCATGTTCACACACTTCCGAATAATTCAATTATTGTGCCGCCCACTGTCACCTTTGTTCTCCCTATCTCTGTCCTCTCAGTTGATGATAAACAGACAAAGATCCGAACTAAGCGATCACAATACTACTCTTGTTTACTTGGGCAAACAAAAAAAAAAATCCGAATTATGTGGTCGTCACCGTTCCGGCTGCAATCAACAGTTTTCAGGAATTCGGGTCCGAACTTGATTGTAAAGACGGACACGGGGGCGATGAAGGATGATTACATCTTTCAAAATCAAGGTGAAGACTGAGGAGATTTGGATGTCGCTTCCCAGACTGCTCCTTAGTGGCTCCTGATCCAATTTCATGTTGAAGTGTACGGACAACCTAAACCCCTACTGCCAAACCTGCTACTTGTTTCACGCTAGAGCCATTATTGTTCACAGCAGATAGGTTCGTTTCAGGTTCTCCTGAAGTTCTGATCCTTCCAGAAGACTTACAACGGTAATATTCAACGCCACACATCGAGGATTACTCACAAATTTTGATTCACCATATATATATAACCAGTCACACATCCAATTAGATATGACGACATTATGTGCGCCCTTACCGGATATAAACAAGTCCCGGATTGTCTTCAGTGCAAGGGGCACGGTCTTTCGATAAACACCGTCTATTCCTACATGGTTAGGAAAGGAAAACATTTCAAGGAGCTCCGAACCTCGTCATTCTGATCAGGATACAATCTCCTAGGTCATACCGCAATGTTCCGCTAAAATGACGCCCAGCTGACTACGAATGAGAAATCCAGATAACGGCTTCATTCTTGGATGGGCAAGTCTGGGCCGTAAGCTGACATCACTTGTTGATGATAGACCGGAATGTATCAAGAGATTTTGATGGACTTGGGGTGTTATGATCAGGAAGGCGATCATGAACCATGGCTGCTACTGACAGGCCATTCTTCTACGTGCCATACCTGATTGAACAAAAGGGGTTGAACGTAGGTGCTGGCGCTATCGGGAGAAGTTGACGAAACTCACGATGGGTTATGGTATAACGTTCTTGGTTAAAGTCTGAGGATGAAGCGCAACGGCGGCAATATCCGCTCCGTCCAATGCATCCTCAACAAGAAACTGAAACAGCTCCGTTTATCCTCCGAAGGCGCTGACATCCTGAAAAAACATAGGTCCGGAGATCTTGCGTTAGCAATGTTTTGCCATCCGTCGCTTAAGAATTGGAATGATACTCTCTCTAAATTCCCCGCCCTCTAGTTGACTCTGAAATTTTAGTTGGTGATGTATTGTTTTAGTCGTCTAAAGATATGTGCCAGGAGCAATGATTTCGTCCACCTTTTCTCCTGGACCCACAATCCTTTGTTATATCAGGACATCACGTAGATAGGAACAGAAAAGCATATTGGGGCGAATGGCGCTTGAATAGTTGCGAAGCTGCAGCATGCGGCAAGGCGGCCATCAGCCTGATTACCGATGTTCCTAGTTCGAGCAAGATGAAAGAATTTTTGTACAAGAAATGTGGAGTTGTGTCGCAAAAGAATGTATAACCTTTGGGTTCAATCGTGACCGTCCGTGACGCAAACGTGACCTCTGAGAGTCTTCTGTAGAATGGGGTTGGAATCATATCTCGTGCAGATTCTGTAATCTGTAAACACATCTAGCTAAAAAGCTGACAATCATGTACTCTGTGGAAGACAACGAATGACTAGTCGAATTGCCGCCAGGTAGTCGCATTATCCCCCAACGACGGTTTGAGAAAAGATCCAAGGACCCTCGTGAAACATGATATGCATGAGCGTCCTCGCTCGCGATATGCGGCCGAACAACTTCCCAGGACAAGATCCGTTTCTAGATTGATACAAATGCAAGTGAGCACTTAGATCCAACTAAGACATTACGTGGTATGCGGGATTCAATAAACACATTCCTACTAATCCAGGGATCGTTCTCAACGTACTGTGTCTGCCTTGTGTTACAGCCTCCGGGCGCGCGTCAGGGCATGGATCAAGGGATCGACGGGTCTTACATCCTACTTAACTTTGATGCAGTTCGCGCCCTCCACACTGAACAGCGCGGAGATACGAATCTAATTCAGGCAGTTAAGAATGATGACCAGACACTGTGCGCCTACTTGCCAGTTAATCCAGGAAGGCCTTCGCAAGTTAGGTCGATAAATATGACGGCAGACTTGTGTCCGTTGTTGTTTGAGGCCAGCTAAACGGTATCACAACCGACAATAGGTGACATTAGAGTATACCAACGTAGCAAAATCCACAGAGTGGGATGACAAACGTGCTGTTCTTATGGGGGGGATTTTGAAGGTGCGAATAGCAAGGAACTCTGAATCTAGAAATCGTGACAAAAAGCGAGCTGTGAAGAGACAAGGCGTCTGTCGTACAAGCGACGTTATACTGAGCCAGAGCCTACGACAGGCCCAACCTATTTGATGTTCAATAGTGACATCTTCCAGGTCCGAGAACGTGGCCTTGCAACGTGATTAAACGTCACACGGAAATAACTAAACAGGCCAAGTCACACTTCCTCTCAACATACTTGTTTTATACGCCACAAATCTTCTGTTTGTACATGTTTGCTTTGTCTAAGATACTCGTTTCAAAGCTCGCATGAACTACTCGTTCGCCTTCGTCACTGTAAATAAAAAATTGCAAAAACTACATCGTCTTCAACCTGTGGACTTGGTGACATTGCTGGATGCCGAGCCATCTCCTCAGATGATCTAGGTACCTCGTTGAATCGATTGATGCTCCGTGAGCCGACGGACTCGGACGCGCTGTTAGATGGCCCGTTGCGGCATGGTTAAGCTCCATCCTTTGAAAGGCGCTGGCCTTGTCGCTCTCACGGAATTAGTCTCATCAGAGAACTAAGTCATCCGACTGTTGGGTCTTCCGATTTTTGGTTCCGGTATAGGGCGGCGCTTCGTCTTTTTGCCCCACATGTCGAGGCCCATTAATTGATCAAACAGGGTAGGCGATCGACAGCACGACAGATCCTTCTACCAGATACGAGTAATTAATTCTTGTAATTGGTATAGTGGAGGCTTCCTGTAGAGCGAGTTTTTCTCTCGCCGCAAAGGAGTACGATCCAACACGATAAGAGCAACCATGCTCACCTGAACCCCTCCAGCAGCCCAGGCACTCCTACAGGCCGGCGAGGTGATCCCCCGAACTCTCCCGAAATCAGTATTATAGTAAACAGTCGCCCAAGATACGAGGCTCGTCACTATCGCGGGGATATCCGTAGATGGGTCACTTGGTCCAGCATATGGTGGGGCTACAATATTGGCTAGCCGTATCGTCGACTCGTCATTTGATCTTGACCCTGTACATAATCCCTGTCGACCCGAAAACCTTGCTAAATACTGAGGGAAGTTTGTTTCTGCAATCGATAAAGCCGACTAGCAGGTATAATGAGGATCTACTTGACCTAAATATGGGTTGGAGAATGTCATCGCCTCCTTAGCACTTGCCCTTCTTTGTAGATTCCTAGACTGCAGGTGCATTTCGTTTGGTTTGACCTGGAAAACTCCAAAATCATGGCCTAATTTGAAATAATCGGGAGGCTTGGATATACTTGTCTCATAATTGAAGCGAGCATACACGTCTTGCATACTACTGGGGTCCGGAGGTGGCTCGGGCTTTGTTTGTCGAGCTGCGATCATGCTACAGTTAGTGTCGCACGTATCATCAGCCGTGGCGCTTGTAGCAACTGAGATTTGTGTCCTGTCCTCCTGATAACCGAGCGTGCGAGTGCAACAACAAGTCGAAAGCGTCCAACCAATTCAACCAGTCTTCCAACAGATCGTCCGTAAGGACACGCTGCCGAGCGCCGAAAATATTGTGTCTGAGTGGGAAACCCTCACGTAAGCCTTGGAATTAAATCACAAGCACTCTATTGTTAAAAGATCCAGGTGGACGATAGCATCTGAGGCACTCGAATATCCTTCAGCGCCAACCGCTGAGGCGCACCCTCTTGAAAAGAGGGTCTGAGTGGGCTCACAGCCCTGAAAATGATCTTGCAAGGCGCTTACCAGTGTCCTTTCCAGCTGGAGCGCACCTAACCCTACACACCTTTGTCCCCAAGTGTGAATATTGTTCGAATGACTGTGGATTGATAACCCGCATGTAATATGCTTCCTCACACAGGCTAGCGGTACCAGATACGTTCAGACATTGGTACGATCGCCTCTTCACCCCCGCGGCCACGTAATTCAGTATCGCAAGCGGTGCGGTGAATTAAAGATGCAGGTCTGGTATGATCGGGACCCGTGAATTTGTGAAACAGATGACCACTGATTCATGAATTCCTGTTGATATCACCACAGCCTGTAAGAAAGTTCGCCTACCATATTGATTATGCCTTTCAAATTCCGTCCATAGCTGATCACCAGCGCAGCATTTTGCGAGGCCGTCTCATGATCGGTTGATATTTTTATGTGACGCTGATTCTGAGCAGACGCTGCCCTCGCAATCTCCGCCGGATAACAAGGGAAAATGTTGGTCCGCTCCTTGACATTGCAATTCAGGATGATCACCGACTCGGACGCTATTTGCAATGCAAATGATGACATGATGTTTGTTTGCCTCACCCGCTCACGTCGGGCGTCTGATTGGTTTGTTGATAGACTTGAACTGCAAGCGACGATCAGTAAGCGCCAATACAATACCAACGTGAGTTAAACGTACTTTCTGATTATTGTTGTGACAAAAGGTAAAGGGCGCCAACAACCTCCGCCATTATCACGCTCGAGATATTGATCCATTGGAAGGGGCTAATTTTTTCCTATGATCTGAAACGTTGAGGTCAACAGCATGGATCAGGCGCCTGACCGAACAATTAGGGTCTCTCATTCTGCCAGGAAACGTCAAGGTTTTCACGTCACCGGTGAATTATTTTGACCGCTTTTCCCATCAAACCTTTCTCTCATTTTCCTTCGGTCTTTCCCTCTACCTCTGACGCAGCGTGACCAAAGTCTTCATCGAACATTGCATTTTCGGTGCAAGATTTCAAGTTCTTCCCTGAAAGTCGTGTGAATGTGCTGTGTACTCGTAGCAATTGAACACCGTGACGATTGGTGCACTTACTTGTCAACATTTATGGCCCCGAAAACGTTCACGACCATTGAATGCGGCTGCGAACGCGACGTCCCCCGTTTCTTTGATCGTCTATTCCAAGTAGCAAGTTACTAGTAAGCCATTGAAGAAAGAGCTATTACGTCCGCAAAGCCCGAGCGGCCGAATCCGCGGTTTCATAGAACTGCAACGAGAGCAAAAACAACTCGCCCGGGTGCTAGAACTTGAAAGAATTGGTCAACACAGAAAGGGAAGTGGGCCGCTAGTCAAGAGCAGTTTCTTACACATGGTCCACTTGTGCATATATTCAACTCCAGGAGTTATTGTCGTCTCATGCAAAGAACTTGAGTTCCCAACGAAGATAACCTGTTCACACAAGGTTTCGACTTGAATTCCGAGGATCTGAGCTGTGGCTGTACCCAAATTAAAAAATATTTTTCACCTTTTCCAATTTGAAATTCCCACTCATCCAGTAATATAATATAATATCAATATAACAACTGAGCAGCAACAACAGACAAACAACTCTTCCTAGGAGATTCAGAGATAACCCAATCCATTTCCCAACCTTTAAATGTTGCCAAGTGACAACAGTGAAAAGAATGGGAAAAAGAAGAGAGAGATCCCCCGACAACACAAGCCAGTAGTGCAGTAGCAAGGTCATCGCGTCTCCATGTTGCAAGCAGAGCATGAAGAACAAGGGCGGCAAAAATTAGATAACCAAGAATGAGGGCGGTGCCCTCATAATAGTGGTTAAACTATTAAGAACAGATACTACACTTGATCTAAGCCAAAAGGCCAGAGTGGTAAAGAATCACTTTCGTTCCTTCGCGCCTTTTATACCCGCCAGGGTGCGCACGGACCATGTTTACACAACAAGATATTGCCAAATATATAATTCTGACGCCATATCGAGCTCACCCGATGACGTTAACCGCCACACTCTTGTTGCAACTTTGGGTTCTCGCGGCGAGCCCTCAGGCCTACTAGCAAGAAATATGCCATGTCGACGCATGACAACAGGTCGAACACATTGGGCAGTTAACTTTTAACATCTCCTTGCCGTCAGTATTACGGGAGGTGATGGCAATAACTTGTTATGAATGTCCTCCTTTTGTGCAATCAAGTCTGTTCTTCTGTCGGCTCATCTGAATATCGAGCAACTCCAGATTGAAGTGTCTGACGGAGGCGTATTCGGCTGCGGTTGTGACGGCCAACTTCCTTTGCAACTTCAATTTTCTTTATCTTGGTTCTGACGCTCATGTTGATTTCAGTAGAAGTAGAGTATGCTGGGATATCGCCAGCTGACGGTTCAAGACGGAAGGTAAAGGAAGCATCTCCGCAATACACACTCCCCCAGTCACATCGCTTGGTACGTCGCATACTTGCTCACCTGCCTGTTCATGTCCAAACTCACATGCATCTCAAGTATCAGATCGTGGGTCTTATGCCTTGTTTCAATTCGTTGCAGTAATTTGATCCGGATAAAACCTCGAGCATGTTGTGTCCTAGTATGAAGGCGGCAAGCTCTAGATGCGATTCATACGCTCCATCAGCTTCGATGGATACATTTACGATGACTCACCAAATCTCATAATCTCTTTATTTTGTTTTGGGTTCAAAGATGAAGAATGGCTCGGGCCGACTCAATGGAATATCAAGCAGTCTTGAACGTTATCGCGTTATCGCACTGTTTCGTGTTATCGCCATCAATACAGTATGCGATGAGAGGTGAACGTTGAAGTTGAGCACCAGTGAAGTTTCGCAGCTGTTCGAGTTGCAAATTTATACTTTTTGTGTGGATGGATACATCGGTTAGACCGTGGGAAATCGCGTTTGAACCGCAAACGCGTCTTGGATTCAACTTATGCGTTCCCCGTCACTGCTTGCCAGCGCCCCAGGCGAATAATCCTACATGCCTATCACGCATTTGACTACTTCACGGATAAATCGCGTCCTACGGCCTCTCCGAACCAAGTGCGAAAAGCTCGCCTCCAGCACATATTCTCCCAGATTCCGGGTTACTTATTCCACTCGGAGTCGTTCCGCCTCCAGCGCGAACAATTTTACGGAGGATGCACCACCACTTACAATATTACAACCGCCAGAAACCCTGCAATCCAAACTCCAGCTCGACCCGAACAGCAGAAAACACCTCGAGTTGTCTCGTAACATTTACGCTGTCCGCGATGCTTTCAGAAATGTTTTCCAGGCTGCATTTGGGTCCGTCCTGGATCATGACGACAGATGCATCTCCATACCTCCACCTTCACCTGTGCTTAGTTTGTCTGCGCTATGTGGCGTGGTGGTTGGTCAGGAACTAGCTAACTATCAAGATGTTCCTCGAGATTTGGACGGGGACGATGAAGGAAGTGTTGAAGAAACACACGAAGAGATGTCTTATACTGATGAACTTTACGACGGAGTTCCTTTACACGTTCGCAAGTATGTCTGTTTTGTCGCATCTCCTTGCGTCTAATATTCTACATAGGTGGACTTTGGTAGCACACGCGCTCCAGCTCATCCTACGGCTGTGTCCACATCACCCAACCCTCCTCACTTGTCTGTTAGAATTTTGTCTATCCCAGAAACGCTCGTACTATTTGATTCCGCATTGCCAAGCCTTAACGCGAGCCTTGCTCACAATATCTCTTACGTCCCCCAGTAATCCAAATGCTGTTTCTCCCCTGCCGCCTCCGATCTGTCATACAGCTCATGCCTCCTATCTCGCTGAACTCAAAACGAGGTGGTGCAGCGCCAACTTTAGTAACGAACGGGGTTTTGTTGGCATGCTACTCCAGATCTTACCTAGTAATAGTTCAGAAGTGTGGACGAGCAAAGCCATGGTCAAATTGGCGCGAGACACGTCCAATGAAGACTTCACATGCCTCATTTATTTTGCCACTGGCCTTGCGAAGGTTATGGCCAGCTCTAGTTTTGAAAAACCCAAGAATGGAAAGCACCGAAATGCCCGAAAGCTTGACCTGTTGATGAAATGGTGCCACTCCATATTGGATCATCTCATGTTCACTCCAAAGGTCGAAGATGACGAGGATGTTTGTCTGGCCGTGTTGGACTTGACGTTTTCTTATTTCAACCACCGGTCACCATTTCAACACCCCTTTCCAGATTTAGAAGATATCATGACGTGTATGCTCACTTGGTGTTTAGCAAGCTTACCACCCTCATTCTCCAATCAGGATCTAGACCAAGTGGTGAAAACTCTAGCCATATCACGCTCTTCAAGATGCGCTTATTCTCCGCTCATCTCGAGGATCTTCTCATTGTCGTCTGAAGATGAATTCTCCGTCGAATCCATCGATGAAATCCGTTCATTTGCCGCCTCTCTCCGCTTCAATCATTTATTCGGACTTGAGGTCCACTTTATAAAGCTGACCTTGGATCATCTTGATAAGTCGCTCGCAATGTCTTGGGGTCACGAACCTGAATTCGAGGAGATCAGAGAGGAGCTTGTCAAGAATCTTGTAGATGCCGAGGAAGAGACAGCATGCCGGGATTGTGATGGTATTGATCACCAGTTGTCGGACGAAATGAGATCCGTAGATGATTCAAGTTTGCAGTCGTCGCCTCCTGGATTAAAGAAACGGCGGCGAATGGGTTCCAGTGATGAGCTTTATTTCCCTGTGCAGAAACAGCAGAGGCGTACGGGTCAAACTGTGCCTTCAGTTATAGCTGTAAAACAACGCCGAGCAAAACCTAAATCCAAATTCAGATGTCGCGGCACAGAAATTCTCAATAATCGCCCTTACGGAGAACCTTCACCTACGAGACATTTGGTGAAAAAGGCTACCTATGACGAGTCTGACTACACACCAGGAGTCGATGCGGATAGTCAAGATGCGAACGAGGATGATGGCGATGAAGGACAGTCAGTGGCCACATTATCACTGCACTCACCTTCGTCGGATGACCTTCTAGATTTATTTGCCTTTCCTGACACGTCACCTGTGTTTGTGAGGCGTCCAAAGTACTGATTTCTATCTCATTTTGTTGTACACGCGTTGCATCGTTATCATTATTATATACTTTTAGTCTCTAGATTGAGAGGGTGTTAATGTAACTTCTCATATTTAGTTCGGCTCTTGTTTGTCTACAATCTTGTATAATTCTGAAACCTATTACGTCGATCCTTTGGGGATGCAGAAACATGAAACTCGGTAGATCTCTTCTCGAATATTGTAAGAGGCCCAAGTTCTGTCCCAAATCTGTCTATGCTTCGGTCACTGGGCAAGCATCGTTTCATCAAATTAGATGAAAAGAAACTATTGTAGTCTGTACAATCATTGAAACGGATGAGTCGACGATGCCCGAAAAGAGGGTCTCAGGATTTGGTATTCAATCTCACTTTTGACGAGCATCAGTTGGGTTCTGCCAGGCCGCTAGTGCTTGGTGCCCATCCTGCTCCGACAGAAGTGGCGACGAGAGTGGGGACCATAACCATCACCGCACAGCTGGGGGAAGAACCAAAGTATAGGATGTATAATAAAACGGAGAAGAAACGTACGCCGGTATACGTTCGAATGCCCGATCTTCGGCTCGACTGTATTTTTTGAAATTGTAGGAAGACCCACGGAAACGGTCACCACGGTGTTGAATCCATGGACTCAGGATTTCTTGGACAGCTTGAACAGCCGGTGGCCATTCGAGTCGTTGCCTGCGAACCTCGAGTTTGGTTTCATCATGCCGTGTACTAACAGGCTCGACCGATGCAGAGAGGAATACATTTGTCACATCTGGCTGAACTAAATTGAGGTTGGGGGTACTATACTATGCGATCTGTATACTTACCGCGCCAGAGACTTCAGAGATTGTTTCAGTTGGGGGTGATAAGTTCGCGGTGAGCAAGTCCGGTTTGGTTCTGGGCAAGAGGGGTACGCCCCCTGCATCCTGTTTCGGTCTGATATCAGCATGATCTTGGTACTCACAAGATCAACAGATGCAGAATATACCCCGGTTAGGATGCTGTTTGAACAGGTGGATAAAGGGGCGGGGCGATCATGCTTGGTAATGCGCCCGCGATTAGGATCATCTCCTACAACTTCCTTCGTGCCAGGATCAAGATTCTGGGATGGATCAAGATCAGAAGTTGGGCGCATGATGTGATTGCATTCGAGCCGGACTTGGACCTTTTCATCGTTGACGTATCGCTCGGAAAGGCGGACGACGGAGCCATGGCGGTCCAAAACGATGGTTGTCGGATGATGGGGACGATGTTGCTAGTAAAAAACGTGGTCAAATCATACCAACTCTATTGTGATGGAGGATGACCTCTTTTACCCATGATTTAGGAGATTGTGAACAATGAAACATTGTTGTGCACTGGTACAACAACCTGCAGGTGTTGCCTCGGCGCTGATGAGTTTGGAGTGGTGGAGTTGCCAGTTAGGCGCCTGACACATGCGCTGTCAGTGCAGGTCGTCTGACGGAATTAAAAAAATGGTGAATATAATAAAAGAGCCTTTTGACATTACTGAAAAGCACAGCGCCTGGTTTTCCGACAAATTTTCGTACGACCATATTGTGGTCTGACAGTCATATGGACTGTTAATTCAATTGCAACCTCACTGGCGTCAGTCTTGTACAAGTACTCGGACTAGCCTGCTCGATATTATAAAATCATTACTATTTCAGATAAAATATCAAAAATCGCTTACTGCTGCTGTCCCAGAATTGCGCATGAATTCGTAACCTGATGTACGTCGTGATTGCCTTCCCAAGAGCCCAAGGAACACTGTAGGATCCAATACACCAGACGAACCACTACTAATTGTGGGCAAGGTTCTAAGAAATCCAGGGTGTTAGGCGAAAACCTGTGTCTGTGCTCGCTAGGCAACTGGTGGTTGTAGTAACACTCAATAATTGCAAAATTATCTAAGTACAGAAAAGGCAACCATGATACCTAATTAATCCACCCCCTGACGTCATACCTTACCTACTCGAGGCGGAAACCTACAAGAAAGGATTGCAATACCCCTCTTTTCTTTTCGATAGACCTTCATTCTGACATCTATTTCTCGTATAGCTATCACCATGTCCACAGGTATCGCTCTTGTTCATTCAACTGGGCGTCGGCTTAGTGTTCCGTTGTTCAATTTAACAGATAAAGATCCTAGCAGAGTCATGGCGGGTTTGAAAGCTACCATGCACAACCCTAATGTCTCCGAAGAAGCAAAAGAGCGCGCTGCAGAACGCATTGAGTCAATGGGTTCCAGCGCTTCTGAGGGGCCTGAGTTGAGCACCCGTCAAGCGGCGGGATACAAAGCGACGCTTCAAAGTGAAAATTTCACCCACAATATTGTCTGCAAAACCCTGAATCTCAAGATCATTTACAGATGAGCGCACTTCAGATAAGGCAAAGGAACACGCACGTGAGATTCTAGAAGCCTCTGGGTATTCCGTCCGTGCTTCTGACTCGACTGAAGAAGAAGATCAGACGAGAATACTTGCGGGATACAAGGCTGCGCTCCACAGTAAGTTTTCCATGTGGTTCTCGATGATTCCGAGCTCCTGTTTAGTGAATACCTGCCCATAGATCCTCACGTGTCTGAAGCGGCCAAGGAGCATGCCCGCCAAGTGCTGAGCGATTACGGTGAATTGTAGAAAACCCTAGGCTTCCAGATGGGCCGGAGATTGTGTATGATAGTACTGTATCTGGTATATTGCATGCTTATATAAACATCTTTCGACCACCCGACGGATTCGACTGAAAGAGTTTAGCAAGCCGTGGGCACGCGGATTCAATCGCAGTTTGTATCGTCATTGGTGACTGTGCGACCCCTTAATATCAACGGCAGTGACCTGGGCAATCATCATCGATGACGCGAGCATCAAGGGGTCGGTCCTGTATATAAGACTTCTCATCTTACCACCAGATACGCACCAATCCTTTCCAATCCTCTACAACACATAGAACTTGTCCTATTCGTCATTGCAATCAAGTTTTCATAAATGTCTGATGCAAGGTATGAATTTACTGTTGTATTCTGCAGATCTGTCTCTCACAATAATCGCTTCTCTGCAGCAAAACTGAAGGGCATTTCCAAAAGGTCCAAGGTACTCTCGAAGAAACCATTGGGAAAGTCACCGGATCTGCGCCTTGGCAACAGTCCGGCAAGGAGAAGCAGGCCGGTGGACAGTCGGAGATTGAGACGGCTCAAGCCAAGGGCTATGCCGAAGGCACCAAAGACAAGGCTGGTGGCAAAGTAGACCAGTTTATGGGAGCTGCCAAGGGCGACAAGAGCCAAGAATCTGCTGGTGAGTCGACTCGGCTGCCATAAATGCGGACCAGTCTGAGGGGTTCCATTCCATTCGTAGGCAACGTCAAATCGCAGAAGGGTGATTATCAGCAGGACGTGAACAAGTAACTTGGTGATTGTGTCTTTAAAGAACTTTGATTCATAGATGGAATGTACAACAATATACATGGAAATCTTGACTTTTCCAAAGTAACGCCACGGTATTCGCCGGATTGTATGTGTGTTTGTCCTGAAAGCTTTTGCCAAACAAAAGATTATGGCTTCCAGTTCTCGCCCATCAATACGTGCCTTACTCATCGATCTTTCTGGAACACTACACGTTGGTTCAACACCCACCCCAGGTGCTGTAGAAGCATTACGTAGCCTACGTTCTACCCATGTACCATTCCGATTCTGCAGCAACACCAGTAAAGAATCTACATCTGTGCTTTCTGATAGGTTGCGAAAAATCGGATTCGATATCGATCCGCATGGTGGTGCTCAGCAGGAGGTTTGGACTAGCCTTGGTGCTGTGAAGGGGTTGCTCGTAGACCTTGGTTTAAAGAGGTAGGCAGTGTGTATTTCTCCAACCTGCATTTCTTAAGCACTAGATTTATCCTGAATGTATCAGACCATACTGCTTGCTCTCTGAATCCGCCAGGAAAGAGTGCACATCACATTTATTAGAATCAGGGATACAAGAGGAGTCATATGATTCTGTAATCGTCGGGCTATCCCCACCGGACTTCACTTATGACTCCCTCAACACTGCGTTCCGTATTCTCAAAGGAGAACATAAAGCCTCCTCACATCCACCCTCTAAATCTCCACCTCTGATTGCCACTCACAAGGCGAAATACGTCGGAGCGTCGGATGGACATCTGTCCCTAGGTCCAGGCCCGTTCGTCTCCGCATTGGAGATGGCATCGGGGACGCAGGCACTTGTAGTGGGCAAACCTACACGAACATTTTTCGAGCTCGTCATGAAGAGTTTCGACTCGTCAGAGTTCTCAACCGTCAGTGAAGAGAACGGGAAAATAGCCGTCATCGGAGACGACGTAGATGCCGATCTCGGAGGTGGCGCATTGGAATTAGGTCTATGGCGAATCTTGGGTTGGTTTCCATTTAGTCTTGCGTGCGATGCTTATTTAATGATCAACCCGTTTGCTTGAACAGTCAAGACAGGCAAGTACAGGCCTGGCGACGAAACGAAATCGGGACCGCCCCCTGATGAAGTTTTTGACTCGTTTGCGGCATTTGTTGAAGATTTCTTAGGCTCGCAGATGAGCAGTGAGGAGAACAGATTTTGAGAAGATTGTTTGCACATAAGCGACCTCTTCTGCCTTGGAACGGATTGTGTCGAAGCGGATATTAGACGTGAATTACCATAGAGAACATATATTAAATGCGTTCTTTGTGGACTTCAGGAGGCCATTGTCACTACAACTGCCCT
>QGOD01000088.1:67757-88661 GCA_003313065.1 Sarcodon sp. MG97 | reverse complement strand
CAATCAAACTGTCGAAAAATTCAGACCCTCAAGAACGGCGTAGTGATGGAGACGAGTCTTATAATAAGGGCCATAGAAGGTTTCCTACCGAGTTCAGCGAGGCTGTGGGGCCAGTGCCGCCAAAGATGCGTGTTAAAACCATTACTTTCCCCAGCATTGACAATCCGCAAGATATGGTTCATGGTAAGTAATGTTCCTTTGTGAGTATTCCGCCGCACCTTATATGAAATATAGAGAGCGACGAAGATTCGCCGATGGGTAGCACACCACTTGCTAGACCTGTTTCTTTACCTTCGGGTTCGGCATCACCTCCTGGTCACGTCAATGATTTAGTCCGATTACAGAAAGCTATCGGTTCTCCACAGTCACAAACCTCGACTCCCCCGCCGTCCCCACCTACTTCGACGGATCCTGCCTTGTCTCTTGTTACACCTCCTCGGAGATCGTCATTCAGCTCTTCTAGGATCGAATTCCAGACCCCTTCACCCCCCGAGGGCATGCCAGAACTTCCAAGCCTTCCTTCGTCTCCTTACAATGAGGACGCATTGATCACAACGCCGATTCAACGGAATGGGGATACAACAACGATGAAAACCCCAAGGCCACCTGGAGCGTGGTTGAAAACGCCTAATCAGCCTTATCATAGCACACCATCTTCAAATCAAGTTGATTCAGTGGCAGCAGACGCCATTGATGCAAACGGCGGACTTGCTACCCCACCAACGACACTTTCGAAGGGAAACACGTTGCCGCTACAAACACCTGCACTTCCTGGTGCGTGGGCTGCCACACCTGGTATAGGATCTGCAGCAAGGAAGAGTATCTTGAAGGTGCGATTCGATGTTGCGCCTTCAGAAACGGAGACGGTTTCATCTGTAGGGAATCAAGGGGATGAGATTTCACTTGAATCGATTGAGATGGTCCATCCGGCTAATGAGGATATCGTTGGCTCGTCTCGTCCTGAGGCTCACGAGTCAGAACTGCCACCTCTTTCCGCTGTGGTTGCAAACGATAGCGAAGCACCATCCGGGACACCTTCCCCAGAAGAACCGGCAACTCCCGTGCTCAAGCCTGTCCGTGCACTTCCAAGGACACCGCCGAGCGTTAGGATTGTGGATGCATTTGGCCGAGAACATGTCGAGGTGCCTGAGGGAGAGCCAAAAACCAAGGAAATCTCACGGATATCGCTCCCTCCTCTTCAAGCCTCTCCGCAGGCGAGCAAGCCGCTAAACGGTGGAGTCCGGATTGTAGACTCTATGGGCCGTCAAGTTGAAGAAGCAGAAGACCCACAAAGTGTAGATGAATACAAGGAGCCCCTGACGCGAGACCAAACGTTATCTCGTGTCAGGAAAACTGTATCAGGTCTTGCGAGAGAGATGAGTGATATTGAATTGTGAGCATTTTGACTGGTTCAAGCTGTCTCGGAATATTGACGGTCCATAGGTCTTCCAGTAGCATGGATGACACATATCTGGAAGACCTTCGCACTACTTCCAACAGCGCTCGAAATGCCAGGCACAAAATCGTGGAGACTATCCATATAGTGGAGGATGACCTAAAGCTCAAGTACGGTTCTCTTCGTGAGAGCATGAGAAAGAGCAATAGTTATGCCTTGGTAAGCTACTTTTATATATCCACGGCAAAGAATACATACGAACATTCAATGAATTAGCCAAATGTGATCCATCGATCTTGGCTGTCAAGGTCTCGCATCATCACCTGGGTATTCTGTGTCGTCGTTGTATTTATGATTTTTCTGAACCGGTGAGTCCAAGTCTGCCGCCCCATGGAGCCTGAGAATTAAGGTGTTCCCTTCATCAGTTTGTCACATGCTAGAGCGCGAAACCTTTTCCTTACGACTTACTACGACCCATTCGATCCGGATCTTTATCTTCATTTAGTAAGGCCCGAATATCCGGTGGATACATCAATGCCTCCATGGTCGATCTATAATATGCCGGATGCTTTGCAGCGTGCAGGATTGGAAGGTGTATTTTCTGAATTCTGGGGCAATGTTACCCTCATGATATCAAACTGGCAACGAAAGACATGGGAATCATGGGGAAGCCACGAATGGATTAACAGTAATGCGTGGCCTCCCCAATGAGGTACATTGTTGTTTGTTGATGATAGTTAGTGTTTTTTTTTTGTTTAGCTTACGTGTTGTGTATTGTTGTAGTATTTTCGCCGCGATGACTCAAGGCACTTGGTTTATTATATGGCAACCGCGGATCATCATACTGTTTCAAGCTGTTTCTATACCCGACTACGTCTTTGAAAGTAGGCGTGCTTCCCGACGTGAAGAGCACCGGTCTTCAAAACGAAGCGCTGACTCTGTACTAAATCCAAGTACATAAACTAAAATACACGGACGAAAAACCCTCACTCGACAGACATTTTGCTTACACAGAACGAAGATGAGTTCAAACCAGCAGCTTCTCGTCGACCCACCAGCTGCGAAGCAGATGCGACAACCCTTTTGCAAAGCCGGAAGAGCCTGCGACGACAATGGCCATCGGAATCGTGAGGCCCGACGTCAGACCGTGAGCGCAAGAGATGAAGAGACCTGCGTAATATGAGCAGATCCAGACCCATCTACATGGGAACCCTGACTATTTACGCCACTATCTTTGGTAGCGTCGCGGCCCACTGAGCGACCATCAAAATGCGTCTCCTGGTCATCGCACATAGACGGCGGCGGTTTCCGATTTATCCGTTGTGGTCTACCTGTGCGCCGCTTGGTGTATGGCGACACTGTGAGGAAGTTTGATACGTGTGAATATGGATTCTGGCGCATCAGTGGTTGGCATTTTTGGGTTTCCTCGACCCCACACGTCGGATTGCAGGTCTTTGTTGACATGGACGAGAACCTTGCCGGTTCGGGTAATGCGATATCCTCGTGTACTGGATGGAGGAACGACAATTATAGACACGGGCATCCTTGGAATATCGTCGTTCAACACTTGAGTTATTGTGGAATCCACTGAAGTAATACCGGCGCTGAAAGAAGTGACAACCATGGTTTCGGGGTCAGATTTATTTGCGGGGGTACATCCAAACAGCTTGGTCCCAGGAAGGTCTCTGGAGCAAGAACTTTACCCAAGCGGGTAATGATGAACAACAAAACGTCGACTATTCCTGCATAACAAAACACACAGTTCAACTTCGCGCGTATGTGAATAGGTTCTGCACGATTACGCACCGGAGAACTGATACGCAGTTTCTGGTAATAAACTGAGCTGCTGCTTACCAAAAGATCGCAACCTCAAAAGAGGCCCGAAAGTCTCGTCACGATATTTGGAGTGATTGGAACTGTATATGCAACCTAGAGGCTAGGTTAAGCGCCTGGGCCGCGAACGGAAGGAAAGGCGAAAGACGTGCAGGATACAATAGCATCTGTCTGGCTACGCACAGTGCACGTTCGCCAACCTCTCGACCACGCCATTCAGACTTTCGGTCCAGTCTGAATCGAACACATCGTCCCTGATCTACAATGTTGCCTCGCCTGCGAAGAACCACAAGACGTAGAGAATAAAGCTTAAGGTTGCGGAACATCTCGACAGAAAAAGCTGAATGAAGTATTATACTGCTGGTGAATAGCAGAGGAAACCTACAAACATATAATCCGTCCTATTGAAGCAAGGTCAATATAGATAAACATTTTATGCGTACCGCACACATGAACGATTTGTTCAGTGCTATAATGGTTATTGATGCAACACCAGAATCCTGCAATTCCATCTTTGCCACACACACAAAAAAAAAGAACGAAAATACTTTGATTAGAAGAAGGCGGTCTACAAAACTCCGGTCCACGCTTGTATACTTGGAGTGCTGGTCCCAGTATGGTAAGAAGAAGTATCAGGCTGTTGTTGCCCACGAGAGACGTGTACATCACCCATCGCGGTGGCCTGAATTCCCAAAACAGTAGACAGAATGTATGAACAGCGATGACCTGTATAGAATCCTGTCTTAGCAAGCGAAAAAAATATTCACAAAATCAACGGACTAGTGACCTGCAAAAAATCAATCGATTAAAACATATAGGAACAACAAAAACATACCAACTAGCTGAGCTGAGATCCGCAATGTGTTTGATAACACCTGCAAGAACATGCAGTCACGATCTCACCACTAATAGAATTAATATGGTCTGACAAACCTTGACTAGAACAGAACGGACCAACCTCTACTGCGCCCAATTGAGACCATTTTGCACTCATGATAGATCCGGTTGCTGATCCACTTCAGATCCCATTCAGATCATGGCTTCGGCATAAGGCAAACAAGAGGGTCGCAAAGTAGATGGCAACATTAGTACGAACACCTATTCCCGCATCCTGACCTACACGCATCCCAGGCAGCTGCCTAAGCAAATAAACAAAGCCCAAGTCAGCTTATGTTATGTTAGGGATGTTGAAGACTGTACTGATGCTACGAAAATAACCTAAAATTCAACACTGCTGTGGTATGCCAAGTTCCAAGCGCGGATTATGGCTAGATCACAAATCTGATCAATGTGGTATGACTGAATCATGGACACAAACATACCCTCCCCTAGGCTAGGACAAATGATGAGTAGGATGTGGGCATCATAGGAGAATGAAATGGGAAAAATTGAAGCATACTGTATTCAATCAGAACACCTAAGGCTACATTTGACTCCTTTTGTTTGTGAATCTTTGCTGTAGTTGCGATTAAGCACAATACAACCATCCATTAGTCCAGAATGTACATACAATGCATAATCAGACTGGTCCAATCATTCTTCTCCACACCACTCTGCACTCCATCCTTCCACTGTTCCAACTCGCCTTCATTGAAACCCTTTACAATCGCATCGGTATCATCTACATTTGTCGCGATAATGCTATTTTTCACATTTGTGTGGATTCCCTGTATTGCGACTAGGAATCAAGCAGGTGGGAGAAACGTGGCCCATAGTACCAACGATACAGAACCCCATATGATACTCCAGCCAACCCACCATCTACCCAACACTGGTCGTTCCAAAAGCAGCCAAGCAGCAGACCAATATGTGAATGGCATCGATGCTGCGACACGTAAAATTATCTGAGTATGCGAGGCAAATAGGATAATGGCAGTCAAGATGAATGCGTGAATAGCATGGGGAATCAGCGAGGGCGACAAGAACGGCGGAGACGAGCCTCGTTTCTGCGTAAGAAGTTGTTCTGTAAATGTCCGTTTGATGTGATGGAACGAGCTGCATGCAAGGAGCACGAGAACGGGAGTAGCTAAGAGGAAATTTGGGAGTTGCGATAGGGTCCAGTACCGTAGAAAACCAACATTCCAGTATTTTAACTGGACATAGGAATATATCAAAGGCACAAATTTTGTACACCACGGTACTGGTGTTATTGAATTTTGACAGAATATTTGATAAGCGGAGTATTGATGATATGTGAACGGTATGAATGTCACCGCGGTCAAGAAAACAGTGTACGGAATGCGTCGGACGAGGAGCTTCATTCTGAGTTCAGACAATAGCCAAAGAAGCAAGTCTTTAATAATGACGCACTCGTCTCTGGTTGAGGGAAGGCTCAACAAGCAACCCCCATGCAATGAATCCTGATAGAAGGATGCCGTTTGATCTAAATGCACTTGCCAGGAAAAAGTAACAAGCAGCAAGAAACCATTGCGACTTTGTGCATTTCAACATTCCTGCATTTTCAGATATCGGTTAGAAACACGAAGTGGATGAGATCCACACCATACCTCTATATGATAGATAAGTAAAGAATGGTTCTGTATATGGGGCATAACGCAAAGTAGCGGGACTGCTCGGCATCAAGGATAGCAGAGCTGTGATAAAAGCAAGAGACTCGGAGCGCAAGTAGGATAGACTAAGATCGTACAACACGAAAGTTGTATCACAGACAAGGGCGGCGAAAGCCCCTCCTCGAAGAACAGCTGTCCAACTCCCACTACGGAACAACCCTCCAGCGTGCTTCATGACAAACGGTGTTCCAGGGAAGAAGGCCCAATCATGCTCGTATAAGTAACCATCTGTGGCAATATGAGCAAAATGAAAAGCATCCCATCGTAATAACGAGGAAGCCCAAGTCGCCTCTGACAGCAGTACTCGTGGCGACGAGTCGAATAGGGGGAGATAAGATGCCAAAGCAACTGCTAGAAAGATAAATAGCCGACTGGCTAGAGTGGAAACAAGCAAAATACGGCGGTGGTTGGCTCTACGACTCGTTTCTGTGCCTTCCTGGATTGTCGACCTTGTGGAGACCATGAGAGTGTGCGGAAATGATCAGGACCATGAAGGTAGCAGTACAACTATCACAGAGGAATCGTGTATCGAGCTGCCTGCAATAATCCTTATTTCACCGACATCGGTTTCATGCTCATCGTCTTCATTTAAGACGTTCACGAATATTTTGGTATTTTTATAAGATATTTGGGACTGAGTTCACATGCTAAATCAAGAAAGGCTTGCCATCGCTCTTTCACGGCCACCGCTCGTGTGCCGGTCTTGTCTATGCCATTACTGTAATTCTCCTTGTTTATGTCAAATGTCTTCTGGTTCGCACATTTCTGTGGCATCTACCAATTCTTTCCCCCAGCCTCCAGTCCTACATCTTGCAGAATTTCTGGGTAGCGTCCCGTCACCCTTGACGGTGACTCTTGTTCAGCTTTCAAAGCCAATTGCCTGTATCCGACACGTTGCGGAAATTACGAGTTGGCAATCACCTTGGGAAGAAAGCTGGCTACTTTTGGCTGCGTGGTGGGGTGTTTGTTTATTAGCAAACATTGGTATTCGGTTTGTATTTGCGTCAACTGCTTCAAACATACTTAGCGCTGACTTGAATATCAGATATGCATTACCGCTGGTTGTATTGTCAATATTAGCTTTGGACAAGCGGAAAATGCGCACATCAAACCCTCCCCCTCCAGTCACGGAAACAACGCTCCAGAAAACATTAGCTGATCTCGAGAAGATCAGAGCGTTGATCCCTGCACCTCATAATTTATCTACTCCACCCATCACGATTCTATTGCGTGTTTCTGCAATACTTTATGTTCCTTATCTACTATTGACTTATTTCGTGCGCATCCGAGTTTTGGTTGCACTCGCTGGTACAGTCATATTCACCTGGAGGGCTCCATGGGCACATACTATCCGTCAAAATTTATGGCGCAGTGCATGGGTTCGTTGGTCCACGTATCGGCTCTGGTCCCTCCTGTCTGGTCTACCCCCTCCACAGCCAATTAGACAAAATGTCAACCGGTTTGTGGCCGAGTCGATCGCCCAACCCAAGTCAAAGGCCGATGTCCAGGCTACTCCAACGTTACTCCGCTTCTTATTTACTGTGCATGAAAATCAGCGCTGGTGGATGGGTCTAGATTGGACAGCGGCGTTGCTTCCTCAGGAGAGACCTGCCTGGTCAAGTAGTCCTTCTGAACAGCCTGTTACTCCACCGACTGTCTTTACTCTGCCTCCTTCCACAACCGTGTATCTAAAACATGACCATGGTCGGGTTAAACGCGTCGCCACTTGGAAATGGGAAGAAGAGGAATGGAAGGTGCTTGTAAAAAAGGAAGGATCTGGCTCCAGCCGAGTTGAGAGACCTCTGCCAAATCCAAGAGAAGATGTTCCTACAGGATCGAGGTTACTTAAAGCCGCTGGAATGATGAAAGATCCCAACAGTAATTCGGAGCATAAAGAAGATCTGGGTGTCCATGAAGAGGATGGCGGTGAAGAGATTTCCACTGACAACGATGGCTGGATATATAGTGACAACAAGTGGGAAGGTCGGAGCAGCAAAGGCGGTATGGGAAAGGTTATTTTTGCTTTCCAACAAACAGATGATTACTTGCTGATAGTCGAGTCTAGTACACCCGCTATCGACGATGGACACGAATTGCAATTCTCATCGAGACCTCCGAGCTTGTTGGTCCTGGAGACACTGGTATTCATCGAGAGGAACAGCCTAATTTGACTAGCTCACCAGCTTCAGATGTTCCAGCGACTATCGAACATGATCGTCGGTCATCAAGTGTTGATAGTGAAAATTCGGAACGCGCGGGGATAAGGCAACGATTAAGGGCAGCAATCACTGCGTTGTAACTTGTGGTCTGATCCTAGGTTACCGTTCATTGCTCAAGATAATAACTTCAATCCACACGACTATTGTAACATGTAATTTTCTGTATTCCAACGGAATCGGGGACGACACTTGATAAGTACGTAACCGCTTGGAGTATAAATAATGCGTGGTTTTGCTGGCAGTGTATTCTACAAGATTCCACTTGAGCAAATTATCCTTGTACAATAAGTATGCTCAATGACTTTCAACAAACCGGAATTGTGGAGAGGGGGTAGATGTGACTGTGAGAAAACGAACTTGCCCTCAACTATGAGCGTGAACAAGTACGCTAATTTGCCTGACATTGTCCGTCATACAATATCATTATATTCATCCACTTCATCCACTCAAAAATCTCTAGGATACCGCGCCTGATGTCTACGAAACGGAAGATGTCTTCCCATCTTCGCAAACAAATGTAAATCATCTCTGCGCTTATAATACACCACCACCTGATATGTCGTGTAATAGAAAGGTGATTCCAGCGACGACGAACAGGGTTTACCAACGAGGAGGGGTGGTAAGAATGCAGACCCACCACCGAGCAAAGAAGAGGTCGACACCAGCAATTTGATGAGTGCAGAACAGGCCAGCAAAAAATTCAGAAAGGCGGAACGACGACGCGGTGCGTGTGTTTCGTTTTCCACTAGAGAGGTTCTTATTCATATTTTTTAGAATTACATCGTGCACGAACACACTACGCATATCCGCCTTCTCCTGCTTCTTCTGATGAATCGGATTTGCCATCTCAGGACGCGCCACCTCTATCTTATCGCCTTAGAATGTTGCAGTCTGAACTAGCATCCTTGGAAACTGAACTCGCAGACCCTTCAAACCCTTTGCTGCATCGGGAACACGAGCCTGGGTACGTTGATCCGGGAGAATTAATCAGAGGGTTAGTCGATGTCAAAGGGAGGCTACAGAAAATTACCAAGATGAAGGAAGGGAGAGCGCGATTGGTGAGTGTCGTGATGGATGAAGATACGGATCAGGAACGCGTAACAATTGAATCGACCACCAAAGCAAGCAAGGAGAAGAAGCCAGTGGATGCCCGAAGTATCGTAGAACTGGACAGCAGAGTAGGAGAATTAGAGACTATTGTTGGGTCTTCCAGCACAACTCTCGATGAAGTGAGTCTTTTGAATATTGTATGTGACATCTAGCTGATCAAAACTGGCAGCTCTCGCCACTGCCACCGCCGCTTTTGCCCCTTCTTACTCGTCTTAACACACAATTGACGGTCTTGACGCAACCTCGACATATTGATTCGATCTCGAGACGTCTCAAACTTCTCTTATCCGATTTGGACAGGGTGCATCAGCAACAACACCAACAGCAACAACAACAACAGGGCACATCATCTAACTCGCAGCGAAGACCTTCCACTCAGCCACAGTCTCTGTCAGTATCCGTTAATACTACGGCCTCTCCGGTCACACCGGCTCCTGCTGCGCATACAGCATTGTCGGAACAGCTAACCCCTCTACTCACGCGACTGGCACCGACACTGCCTCACATACCTCATTTGCTTACCCGCTTGCGTACGCTATCTACACTGCATATTTCAGCTGCAGAGTTCCAAAGCACTTTGGAGGGGCTGGAGGCGGAACAGAAGAAGACAAGAGACTCTTTGTTGGAGATAAGCAATGCGCTAGAAGGAGTGGAAAAGAGTTTGGAAGAGAATAAGGGGGTTATAAAAGGTAATGTGGGGGCATTGGAAGAACGTGTTGAAGGTTTACTGAGAAGGATTGATGATATGAGTGTCAGGCCGGAAGAGTAACGGAAATGGCGCCCGAGTACTTAGATCCGCACCTGCTTCGAATCATTTTTTGACATTTTATGTTGGAACACGACCTCATGACAGTAGGTGTTTCGAAGATTGTGGCTTGGAAATGTAGGCGATACCCTATCCGTTGGGGAACTTGCTTGGTAAAGCAAATTATGATTCCACGACAACCTGCCAGTTCTTGAACTTACAAGGAACAACTACTCTGCGGAAGAATATCCTACGTCTTGTATTTCAGTCCAACTACACACTGTAATACAGTGAGATAACAGCTACACCGAGCTTCCACATATGATTCATGCTATTCGATTTGCGCGGAGCTGCAAGGTAAATAAAATCCCTCTGCATCAGTTCCGCTTCCTGGCGTTCCAAGATGCAAACCCCACATCCTACAGGGTGGGCGTTTCGAAATAAAGCTCTCCGTCCTCATCCCAGACAAACGGTATAACAGATATGCCATGTGATGGCCTGCGTATAATTTAGAGTTGAGGAATGGATGTTCAAGCTTCAAGCTTTGTGCCCTAGGAGAAACACATCTTTAATCTGAAGATGGTGTCGAATTCCTCATAATCACGTCTTCTCGCACAAATCGAAACCTTCTGAGCCCAGTCTGTCGTCACCCAGGACGCAGCTCTATTGCATGTATCGTTGTGCGCTTAGGCTGGTTATGACCTGCGTCAGGTGGTGGCTCCGGTAGCTCGGCCAAGTTGGGTGATGATTTCTCTTTCAATTGCGCATTCAAAGTCACGAGGAGCGTAAGCTGATTTGTAACAATGTCTCCTGTCTGAACAAGCATTGCACAATGATAAGGAGAATGGTGCAAGAGTAGAGCACGGCTGTATCGGAAGTCTCTCCGTTTTAAAAGAGACGCAAGAAACGGCATTACCTGTGATTGATTTCTACTATGCCCAGCCAAGTCGTCATCCCACTGAAACCAACCAAGAAGCCGGAGCTTCCTCCACTGACTAAAATTAGATTCGACAAGGCTGGGTTAGATTACAGTCAGGGGTACCCTTACTTGCCTCCAAAGCCCGAATTTCTCGATGAAGTCTACAAAATCAGGAACGAGGATAGGTAAGTCGCCGGTTCTGGTATAAGAGTAAATAGCTAAGCTCACTTTGCGCAGGGTTTACATTGAGAGGGGCGCTCAGGCAGACAAGGAAAAGAAGGCCTTGATTGGAGCTGCCACAAAAGTTATACATTTGACGAAGCATATCGGGACTGAGATTGTCGGCCTTCAGTTAAAGGACCTCACCGAACAGCAGAAGGATGAGCTTGCACTCCTCATTGCCGAGCGCTCCGTTGTGTTTTTCCGTGACCAAGACCTTAGTCCCCAAGAACAACGAGCTCTAGGTGAATATTATGGAGAAGTCGAAGTCCATGTATGCACAACATTTCAATTACGTGTTGCGATGTTATCGCAGCTGACCTTAGAAATGACAGCCACAAGCTCCTCAAGTTCCTGGTCTTCCGGGAGTCTCTGTCATCTGGCCCGAATGGAATGCCCGGGAACGAGGCGCGAGCTTCCGCAAGCCCGGAGGTGCATCTGGCTGGCGTAAGTTTCTACTTATGTAATCAATGGCCGGATATGCTGAGGCGCCTGGAATCCCTGCATAGATACGTGAGCGTACATTGTGACATAAAACTTTCACCTACCCACTCCTTTATATCTAGCGATCTCGTTCATGAGAAGCAACCTGCTGGCATAACTCATCTCCACAATGATCAGGTTCCAGAGGTGGGCGGTGACACACTTTGGGTTAGCGGTATATTCCAGCATAGGTTAGACGATTAGATTGATCGATTCCATCTCTCAGGCATCAGGTTACGGAGCGTACGAGAAACTGAGTCCCGCATTCCGGAGATTAATCGATGGAAAACTTGCGGTCTACAGGAGTGCACATGCGTATCTAGACCGAAATGACCCCTACGCCGGGCCAAAGTATGTCGAACGTGTCCACCCCATTGTCAGGGTTCATCCTGCGACTGGATGGAAGAGCTTGTTTGTGAACAGATCTATGACCGTTCGCATCATGGGCTTGGACAAGGCTGAAAGCGGTATAATTCGTCCACTACCATCTTTGCTGACACAAAATACTTACACGACCAATTCAGATCTCATCTTGGGCTACCTCTTCGACGTTTATGACAGAAACGTCGATATCCAGGTTCGTTTCAAGTGGACTCCGAGGACGGTGCGTTTCCTATTTGGAACACTATAAGAACTTGTATGTTCTAAGAGTTCATGGGTTGTAGTCCGCATTATGGGATAATCGTATCACGCAACACAACGCGACATGGGATTACGAAAACCTCGAGCCACGTCATGGAACTCGCGTTACTGCCTTAGCGGAGAAACCGTTCTTTGACCCTGCGGCTCCTACGAGACGAGAGGCTTTGGGGCTCCCACTTTACGAGGAGATCGGTTGAATACAGTCTTCTCTGTCGCACAACTGGAAGTGGATAGTAAGGAATAAGTTGTAATTCTGTATGTAAAGAAAGGGTAAAAGCTAGAGCTTACGGATTAGTTCATGTGCTCGACTACCATCAGTTATCTTTTGAAAATTCACCTCAAATTCATAATGATCAAAACAAAGAACTTGATAGTGCAGATTAGTTGAAACACAGTCTTCTCAGCTCACCAAACGAAACGCCTGGGTTCTCTGTTGCTTCGTGCTACTATCTCGTAGGTGCGTATGAGCTCGAAACAACCTGCCACGCTAAGTCGGCGGGTTGAGCCGTTGGTGAGAAACGCTAATAGGTGTGAAAGCAGACGTAGCATTCCCAACTGCTGATATAGACAGACGCGGATCTGAACTGGTATGAGGTGTATAAATACGCCAGTGACAGGAACTCGGCCTTGGAGTGATGATTACTACTTGTTTAGCCGTGAAGTTCATGAACAAGGGGGAAAATACCACGTCATCGACAACTATTTTCGTGTATCTGGGGGGTGTATAGCGTGGATTGTCTTTTGTATTGACTATCGATAAGTGGAGGTCGTTGGGATGTCACATTACGATTTTTTCATCCCTTTTGCCTTGAACCTTCTGTCACCCTTTCCTCTCGTTTGTGCGGCCTTTTCTAGTTTTCTGTTCCGTTGTTTCTTTCTCTCCGCCGATCTGGCAGCCTTGGTTTCGTAATGGATCTTCTTGGGAGTGCGTTTGTTTGAAAGTTTCTTTGTTAATTGAATAGAGGATGTACGTTTCAGATTTGTTTCGGAGCGAATAGATTTCGGCATTAGCGGTTGCTCTGGTCGTAGTTCTGGAGGTAGTCCATGTATCATTTCGGCAGGATCAAAGTCCTCAACGATGGTGACCGTAGCAAGTTGTTCTTCGTCCTCGTATTCTTCTTCTTTGTCTTTGTCATCTCTGGAAGTGCCCTGCCAGTCTTCTGCATCGTCTCCAGCAATTCGCCCACCGTAAGCAGCCTCCACCTCCGCAGCGTTGTGAGCAGCACGTTCTGCCAATAATTGTCGGTGCTGAGATCAATCGAACACCGATCAGAATTAAAAAACCAGTGACCATCATTGGGAAGGAACTCACCTGCCGTCTGGTCTCTAGTCGCTCTTTTTTTTCCCTTTCAGCCCTTTTACTCTTCTTGTCTTCATTTCTTTGCAGCTTTCTCTTCCGGAAGCCAGTCAGGAACTCCCTGCTCGCCCAAGTTATTTCCGATCACGAAGGATTGAATGACGGAAAATTTACCGGCGAGCATCATCATCAAAAACGATTTCCTTAATTTCATCTTTCTTGGCTCGTTTGTTTTTAGTGTGAATTATGTGCGACTGGGTGTAACTTGAAGATGGCATGAAACCAGTGGACAACGGTGAAGGGTCGAGACACGTGCTTGGTTAAAGGCTTTGCATAACATACACAAATATCCCAATATAGGCAGGTTTGCGTTGGTGTGACAATTTGGATGGTACGATACTACAACTGTCATGGTAAAACATCTCTTGGCAAGTTGAATCTTTCTCTTCGCAGACTTGAATACACTGCGAAATCTGGCCAGCGCCAGGGTTTCCTTCCTTGGTACCTCGGAGAGAAGGTTCGGTGCACTGTGATGCTGGGTGCTGGAAGCGATTACCATCATGATTGTTGAAAGGAGGGCTATGTGATCGTCTAGCGATGCCAATAAACGGAACCACGCTCCTGATAGTCGGAACTGATGGTTGCGGCCCAGCTCTATGATTGCGAGTAACCCCATTACTCTTGAGTCCTACCGGACCGGGCGACTGCTGAGATCATCAAAGACATTCTGTTTTGACTTGCGTGGCAGACGTGAATAACCACATACTGCCTTCGGACGCTCCATCACCACAAATTTGAGATGTTCTTGTCTGTAAATCTTCCAGTGAGGTTTAGCGAGTCACTGCAATTCACCTGTGGGCGCCGAGCACCTGCGATGATGTCCAGACTTCGTCCTTCGCTTTCCGATAAATATATGGGTGTATACGCGTCGCATGTGAGATGTCCTAACGCTGAGCACATGGGTGTCTGTGACCTTTGTGTGACACACCTTCCAACAACTTGGTTTAAAGCTGCTGCCATCATCTCCTAGTGAGGACAGCAGACAACCCGGCCTAATCCTAGGAGGGTTTGCACGATGCCTGCGCTCAGCCCCCCGCCCCATTCTTTTTATGTTCACAACGATCCCTCGTTTTATGAAAGCCATCAAAGTCTTGTCCGCTCCCATCACTACGTTCACTACGACTCGGTTTACAGACATCCTCAGATACACCAGAATGTCATCAGTCACCCCCTCCCTCAAGTATTTCGCCCTCCGCAGTCTATTCAGCTACCCCCACAACCCCAGAGTTTAGCGCACAAGGTTTGGATATTAGACTGCAGATCATGCCAAACCTTCTTCACAAACCGTGGCATGAAGGTGCGCCGCAAAATCTCAGACTTGGTTTCCGATCTTCCAGTTGACTATGAGTCTTAAGGCTGTTCTTCTGCTACGTCCGAACGTACCCCTCTATTCTACCGATGCCCTTCCGGCAAACTGTTCAGCCTTCTCTACGACCCCTGAGGCGTCACGTCCCCCTCCTCCTCCCCAGTCTGGAGACTCAATCCGAACGTGTGAATGCCTTACACAGACTCTTTGTTGTCACGGCTGTGGGAATATTGTCGGCTACATGATTGTTATCCCGGTAAGCTGCCTTTGTCAAGTTTACTAGGGAATGAATCTTTAATTTTATAATTTTGATCAAGTGTCAACGTTGTACCTCTTCGATGTCTGCCACCAATCGTGCTACAAACGGACATAGATTTGTCTTTCATTCGTCCGAAATATCGGCTAGTGAAAGACATTACATAGTTGGGGAGCCTGGTGTTCTACCCTATCACCCTCCTCCTCCCTCATGTCCCCCCCTTCCGCATATGCATCCAAATACAGGTCATCCCATCCATATCCCTGTCTCGCTGCCTCCCATCGATCTTTCTGCAAGCAATTCCCCGCCCCATCAGGCACAAGACTCTGATTATCTGCCAACACCTCCTGTAGATACGAACAATGAAGATCGAATATTCGATTTCTCGGTTGACGCGAGCAGTAGAGCTTCCTCTCCACCAGGTTCACCGACACTTGGCCAATCGCCATCTACTCCCCCTCCCCCATTGCCCTCTAGAGCTTTCTCCCCACTTTCCCATAACCAGTTCACAACCGTCAACGTTCCTTTCCGATCCCCGACGCCTATTCTTGTCAAAATCAAATCGGGAGAAGTTTTATACTGGCATCATCTCACGAAACATGGGGAAATTCCTGCCGTCAGCGAAGACGAAAGAGCAAGGGTGAAACTACAAAAGCAAAATGGGTACGAGGTGACCGGTGGAGACGGGGAATGGATACAAGGAGGCATAAAACTTCGAGGTGTCCCTGTCTTTTGTGGACGATGATCATCAGACCTCTTAACGACCTCGTCCTTTCTGGGCGAATGTAACTTCTAGCGATGTTCCTTTTCTGTTCAACGGACATTGATTTATTTTCTTTCTTTGGTTCTCGTTTTATACCCGAGCCCGATACCCTATGTGCTCATCACGACATCATCATGTCTACTCCCACAATCCCTCCATATCTATTTCCGTCAACGAATCATCAGTGTCAAAACTCTCCTTCACTCCTCTATCTCGCCCGTTTTGCGTGTAACATTTTGTGCCCCCAAGGCAGTCTTTTGACCAATATCCTCTCTGGCTGGTCGCCCTGTTTTTTTGCGGCGCAGAAGTTGGCTCCTTGATTTGTTGTACTATCGTATATAGAAGACGGTTCCATACTTCCCCTTGGACCCTTCCCCCCTGGAAACGTATGTAGTTTTTCTTTTGTGTATCTAGTGTTTGTTTGGCAGGTGTGATGTAGAGACAAACAACTGTATATCTCACACTCGTTATAGATCGGGTTTGAATAAACTTGTCAAGTACGGTGGTATGTATCACGTTATTCCAAGTCCATCACCATATTGGTTCACGGTTATTCGGTTATCAGCAAACGGAACACGTTCACATAAAATCATGGTAAGGTTGGAGTAGCTCCTCTGATCTGATTTGGGTTGTACAGTGATACTTGCTCTGATTCGGCAGCCTGGATTAGTATTATCACAAGTGCCTGAAGTCTGTTATGAAAAAAAAAAAAAACAGGCGTCGGACTCCGTTCCGAGTCTAAGTCTTGGGAGAATGATAGTATAAACAGCGCAAGGTTCTTCTAGGGAAAAACTCGACATCGATTAGCGACTCGGACGTGTAACCTCTTGAGGTCTACGTTTATCATAATCATATGGTCAGACGGTGTTCTGTACAAACATATGTCACCGTTTATCCAAAACATAGCTTTTTCAGGCAGAACCTCGTAGTATCCTTATATATGGAGACGCTACAAAACCGACTGACGACGTGTAGCATATTGAGAATAGGAGCAATTACAATTTGTTATGATACCATACGAGTAACTACCAACAAGTATTTGCAAGTTTGGATCAGCCGAACGCCTTCAGAAAACAATTTTCACCAGCAATCGATCACCATGCACAACAACAACCTTGGACTGGTGGTACCACATAATCCCACGTGACTCCAAGTCCGCCAGACAGCCGCCAGGGAAGATTTATTTGTCCGCTGAGCCCGCCAGTGCAAGATTCCTGATCACACAGGATCTACTCGGATAGCCGCAAAGCACCGAACGAATGCCAAGATCCGCCAATTACGGGGATCTGCAGGGTGAAGCATGATAGCTTTCTGCGCAAGCCTAACCGCCTCGGGACCACTGCCTCCTCCGATACACTCCGCAACAGCACGCAATGCAAGAGTCCTCGAAAGCCCAGAAGCATTTTCTAGCAATGTCGCCTCCCGGGTTAAAACTGCAAGTGCGGAGCTAAACCGTCCGTCCTGAATTGCCAGAGACGCAACGTTGTCCCACAGCTCGGCGCATGCCGGCTCATTAAACACGGCTCGTTGGGCTTCAAACAAGGCTGCGACCGGGTCGCCCTGGCAAAAGAAGCATGTTATTGAATGAATATAAGCAAATAGCCATCTTGATGAACTAACCTGACCGAGGTGATGTTTCACAACAAGGCTGACTACATCGCGACGTGGATCCATTTCATGCCTCTGATGTAATGGAAGAGACGATATTTCGGATAAAGCAGCATCTACAAGACTCTCATCTGACGTCAGGATTCCCATCCCAGCAAGTGCGTTGATGGCCTCCAAATTTTCCGGGTCAGATGCAATACTGAAAATATTTTTTTCAAGAAAAAACAATCGACCAAGCAGAGATGCACAAACCATTGCAATAGATGGGACTTGGCAGACTCCCGTGCTTCATCAGTGTTGATAGCCCACAGTGTCTGAGCGAGCAACACAGTCACATGTCCCTTTATGACAGGATTATCTTGAGCAGACTCCAAAGCTGTTTCAAACGATATCATTGCTTCTCCCAAAGCGTTTAACTTGAAGTGTGCCAGACCAGACCCAAAATAGCATTGAGTCCGTAAGATATCCGAAGCTCGGGTATTGTCATCTCCGAGCAACCCAAGAGCGGTCTCGAACGACTCAAGAGCACCTTCGTAAGCCCCAGTCGCCAGTAGTAACCGGGCGAGATTCGTGTTCGATATCAGAAATTGGCGCTCAATCGCGGGATCTTCGCATTCTTCGTATGCAGCTTCTAACAATGCGATGGCGCGTTCTATCGACTGGACCGACAATTCGTAATGACCAACTCGTTCACAAATGAGGCCGAATAGATGAAGCGTAGACGCATCTTCTGGCTTCTCCTTGCAATATCGGTTAAGCACGAAGAATGCAGGCAAAAATGAAGCTGAGGACGAAGTTCTATGCTGTGGCGAACTCGCGAGACGGAAGAACAATCTTGTTGCATATTCGACATCTGCTTCTGGCTATATGTCGTATTGTCATTCGAAGGGGAAAAAAACTCATGTGGAAAAACCTACAACTGTAGTGCTAAGGCTGATAGCGTGCTCGAACAGGCTCTCAGCCTCAACCGCATGGCCATTCAAGCTTGCGACTAGGCCTTGCCCTATCCAAGATAGAGGGTAATCTGGATCTAGAGTCTGTGCTCTATAGAAAGCCTGATTCGCAAGTTCAAGATCCTCATAATGCAAGTAAAGAAGACCTAGGTTTGCCCAAGTCTCTACATTCTAAAGAGGTATTAGCAAAGAGTACCAGAGGTGTTAACCTGTCTGACTTTCGAATTTATTTCCAGAGCTTTGACGTAAGCATGCTGTGCACTTTTCGCATTCGTTTCAAAATACACATTTCCCAAAGCTGCCCAATGGAGTTCATCACTAGGGTCTGCAAGGACGGCTTCTTTGAAACATTGAATTGCCTGATCCTGCGCTATTTTTCGATGTTCATTGGTGTTATTCCGTTTCCACCAGGCTTGTAGCGCTGTCCCCAAATCGAACCACGAACTCGCTTTTGTCTTGTCGTCATGGAATCCGAGTGACATCATATAGTCATAAGCAGCAACAGAAAAATTAAGAACCTTGATACCCGAGGTAGAATGTCGAGGTTCGAGTGGAAACAAAGGTAATTCAGAAAGCTGCTTGGAAGGTGATGCCATGCTGCACAATTGTTGCACCTTGATCAGGACGTTCTGGACATGGAGAACATCTGTGAAAGAAGAGATATCGGAAAGGTGGTAGAGGGAGTCCGCAATTATCTTCCATGCCACCCTACGGAAACCGGGGCTGGAATCGATAGCCCTTAATGCGGTTTCGATAGAGGCGAGAAGTGACACCTCCGCGCGTGAGCCAAAACTTGTGACAGCTTCTTCACGTCCAAGACAGAAATGTGCATAAGCGAGAGATAGTAGAACCCCCAATTCCAGAGGTCGTTCGACCAATATGAATTCATAAGAAGCAATCGCTTCTTTGAACTGGCCAGTCTGACATTGAACCTCCCCGATTAAGTATAGACACATCCAATTGTCAGGCTGCAGTTCTCGAGCTCGTCCGAGTGTTTTCACGGCAGCTGCATAACGACCGGCTTTGCTGTATGCTTCGCCTAATCGAATCCACGAGAGTTGGTCTTCTGGCTCCCCTCGAAGAGCAACTTGGAAAGCCTGAATAGCAGTAGCATAATTACGACGAGTCTGAGAAAAGGAAGAACCATAAGAGATTTAAAGATCAATAATGAAATAGGCATGTGCATCTCACCAGCTCAACAACGCCAACAGCCTTCCACGCCCAGGCATTCACAGGCAAAAATTTAGAAGTCACGGATTGTTGATCCACGCCGCCTGCTGACACTCCGCCCTCGCCCTCAATAGCACGTTTGGCAATAACATCTACAAGCTCCCACTCGTGTTCCTCAGCAAAGCCTTCTGCTAGTCTTCTCGCAGACTCTACTTCTCGCGCGTCAAGCTCAAAAGCTTTTTGAAAGCATTTGGACGCTCGATTGGGATCAGGCGGGGATACAAACTCTGCATAATATACACCCAGCGAAGTGAAAGCGGGCGCAAATGAAGAAGAGCATTTTAATGAGGCGATGAAATTTTTGTATGCCTTTTCCTTTGTTTCATCTGTCGGTAAGGGTTGCTCAAAAGATGAAGACACGAGCTGAAAAAAAAAAGACTAAACAAACCTCCCATGTCCCAGAAACACTTTCCAAGTCTCCACCAACAACGGGCACGGTCGTCGTCTCGACCATCTAGCGCGTCTAATGTATTCAAAACACCTTGTAATTCTGTAGAGGCAGCTACAAGATCGTCGCCCTGGGCAAGGCACCAAGCATGTTCTTCTTGGGCGCGTAACCCTTGATTAATGTCTTGTGGGAGTAAGTTGTAGACCTTCAGGAACAAGACTTCTGCTTGTGACCATCGCCGAGCGTATTGTGATATGAATGCACGACTCATCAAACAAGGAACATTGTCTGGGTCTTCAGATAGGATTTCATCTATTATCCGAAGTGCACGCGGGTGATGTCTTGGAGGGTAGTAGTGGACCAGAGAAGTACTCAAGGCAATATCAAATGCCTTTCTTATTCTAGAGAGAGCGTGTGAGTTCGAGGAATCGTGCTCGAAAACAAATCGAATACCGGTTGAATTTTCTTCCCCTGTTCGCCTCGGCTCCACGAACAAGTTCCAGACCACTTTCTGCGATTTTAATCACATTTTCGTAGTCAAGATCGGTGGCATATATTTCCGTGAAAATCCGATGGGACAGGACGGAATCCTGTAGACTTTTAAACGCATCCTATTGGTTGTTGAGCTCCGGGAAATTTGTTACGAATATATGACGTACAAGCATCAGATCAGACGAGTTTCTGGAATCTGCCTCGCCGCCCTTTGAATCGACATCATTAGATGAATCTGACCCATCTTCGTCCACTATCGGGATGTCGGTATAGTTGAAATATCCTCTCAGCATCTTCGACAAAGCAGAATCCGGGAATAGACTTATAAAGGTTCGTAAGTGGGAAAAGTTGTATTCATCTTCAAATAATACGCGTCAGGGAAACTGAACAATTATACACATGCATTCAACTTACC
>QGOD01000088.1:34670-67729 GCA_003313065.1 Sarcodon sp. MG97 | reverse complement strand
ATAATACACATGCATTTAACTTACCAATGGACTGACAATCTTGACCTTCAAGGTAGAATGTCCACGCCGATTCGTTAGGGATACGCAAAAGGATAATTCCATCGACCAGTTCATCCAATTCATCCGCAAGTTTAACCTTCGTCTGGGCGGAATCACCATTCAGCGAAAGGGAATATAAATATCGTTGCTTATGATGGAAGAATTTTGACTCTGTTTCTCTTCGGAGCTGGTCCGAAGCATTGGCATGATTGAGAATTTCGTTGTAATATTCAGGTAGCTGAAGAGACATAAGAAGTATAGCGTCTGATTCGAGCAGGGCAGGAATAATCAAGACCTACACGAGATTTCGCCCATATCCCGCGACCAACTTCCTGTTTGATAATGTCCAGTGGAGGAGCATTGAGCCTTGTCCTTTGCTTCTCAACTCCCTGGGAGAATGCCTCTTCCTCTCCCTTTTCAAGAAGTGAAACGATCTCTTCCAGGATCGGTAAACTGTTCTGTATAGCGGATTGTGTGAAAAAGGTTGAAGTTGAAGTCGGATTCGTTAGATCTGGTGGTGGGAGGCCAGACAACGCATGATACAGGTCCGATTGAGGCAAGAGCAGTGAGAGGGCATCTACGAGCTGGATGAAATCAATACACAAAGCCTTATCAGCGATAGTGAAACCTTACTAGAAGTTTAGACTGCCCTAGTCTTCTGATCTCGATACATTTCTGCAAATTCTCTGCACATTTATTTGCATCATCGCTGTTAACATTACTGACCGTTCACAGAAATTCATTAACCACGGAAGAAGCACGTACGATGCGGCGAACAGCTTCGTCAATTGCTCTAATGCCTCCGCATATTTATCACGTTGCCCGGTCTGCTCATACAACTTTGCGATCCCCTTTTTTTTTCAAGCACATGAAAGTAAACAAAGTCATGGACATGCATAAAATGCAAACTGAGCACCTGCCATGCAAGAGATAGATCCGGATTCAACTGGATAGCTTTCCGATATGCCTTGAGATAGCATACAGGTTAATTGCTGCAACTGTGCGAAGGGAACGACGGATAAGATTACTTGCTCGCTTTCGACCTTTTTGCCAAGTTCCAACAGTGCCAGCCCGTGAAATACATTACTAGATGGTGACATACGTCAAACAGCAGCAAAATTCGACCAAGGAGTGAACCATACGCATTGTAATTGACTGGGTCACTTTCTAGGACTGCAAGACAGGCAGTCCTCGCGGTTTCATAGTCTTTTTTGCCAATCGCATCTCGAGCTAACTTCAACTTATTCTTGACAGAAGCCATCGTCAACATGAAAGAAAAGCTGGATACAAGCAGCGGTTCGGAACCGCCCGCCACCACATTGTTTGGCATTATTAGAATCTCAAGCCGTCGTCCTTAGTATGAAATGACAGGGAACTTGTCATGTTTGAACCGACTCAGCTGATAACCACAAAATTACATAGACTGTAACTACTTTTCCCATGGATAATACAGTGTGATTATGACTACAAACAGGTGAAAATTGGTGCTAGCTAAATATAAGATCCGTGGGGTTACATCAACAATAGTTTATCAGTGTGGCAATATCAGAGCGGGTGGAGAGTGAAAGGAAATAGTAGGAAATCATGAGGAATGCGTCAAAGAATTTGTGCGAGTCAACTATTTGCAACATCTTTCGAGAGTTTCCTTCTGGTCAGCTTTCTGGCCAGCATGGAGAATATCGAACGCATTATATCTGATACAGTCTTCTCTCGACGTTCGAGCGTCATGTCCATGAAAGACTTCGTGCCGAGTTCCGTCTTTTTGTAATTTTCAGTCGTGCGACGCCTGAGCTCGTGGCTTGATGGATAGTGGGTCGGAGAGCGTTTTTTGACATGAGCCTGGATATCATTAGGATATATCCTATGTGATGAAAAATGTCCTTACAGTAGAACTGCCTATAGGTGATCCTACAGGATCCCAAAACGCGCTGGGCGTGCACGTGCTACTAGTACTAGTAGTTGGGCTGTGTTGTGATGGGCTGATGGGAACGACAAGTGTGGGGTGAAAGACGCGACTAGAGGGCGGATAGTAGAAATCTAGTGGAGGTGAACGCTGGAGTCCAGTGGCATGAATGATTGAACCGGACCCATCATAGGATAGATGAGGTCTGCGACTGGAGATAGAGCGTACATGGCCTAGAGTGTCTGAATAGCGTTCTACTGGTGTTAAATGTGACTTGCGAGCGGAAATAAAATCGGGAGCAAGAGGGGAATTGGTCTCATGTTGTAAGGAAACCGATGAATCTGATGTCTCGAAAGAATCTGGGCTGCGACGGGGCATGCTACGACAATGAACTTGACTCCGAACTCGAACGTGACTTGGTGGTTGAGGATCCCAAAAGGTCGGCATAGGGGACAGAGGATGTGCAGCGACGTCAGTGTGATGTTTAGGGACTACCTTCAGATCTGGCATTGAAGCAGAGTCTATCCTGCCCCCCAGACGATCATGGAGCCTTTTAACTGGTGGGTAAATGTCCATACGGTTGCTCATCGATCCCGTTTGGTCGTCATTTAAAAACGAGTCTTGCACATGTGATCCTGGCCAAGGAGGTGGATTGGGCCAGAGGAAGTCAGGTAAGGGCAAGTCGAGGTTACTTTGACTTGGATAGCAAGAACCGTATACATCCACAGCGCTTTCTGCCAGAGAAGGTGCGGGCGTCGAGGGAGCTTCGGGAAGATATCGGGGAACATCTGCTGCCCTGAGAGTGGTTGTATAAGGGCCGTGCATTGGAGCAGATGGAAGTGGAGGTAGGGGGACTCCATGTTGAAAAGCGTTGGGTATAAATTCATACAGACAAAGGCGGTCCCGATGTAAACTGGTCGAATTTGGACCGATCCGCGGAGATTGCGAATATTTCCGGATCGTTCACGGAACATCCAAAAATTGCATTGATTTCCATATATGGCATGGAAAAGAATCCGACTCGGAGTCCCGGACTCGGTTCTATTACTGTAAATAATGTTTTTGTTCCCGACCTCACTGACCCAGTGACGAGTCGGAGGTCATTCAAGCTTGGTTGAGGTTAGTACATTGTACACTCATGATAATCATCCAAGCCTGTTCCGAGCCCGTATCACAAGCTGAATCCAGATTTGAATTGCTCTGTCTTCTCCGCACAACAATTTTGCTACTAATCAGCAGCGCTGAACGATACCGTATCGTTCCACGGTGACCGTGACAGGCGGGAAACCGAGTCTGTCGGGCCGGCGAATTGAGGAAGATCTACGATGATCACAACATTGAAACGTGCTTAATCTTTGATTTCCGAATAGGCGCGCCGCGAAACCAAACAGTGCCAAGGCCGGTGCGCGCCGAATGATCTCAAGAGGCCTCGAGTTTGCAGAGGAACACTTGCTGCATGGGATAACATAACTCAAGTGCTGCTATTCGGCGGTCAGTTTAGCAAGTCTAGGCACCAGTAACTTGAGGTAGCAAACTTCGATTGAGTGTTAGTCGATTTTTACGTTTTGTTAACAGTTTATATACACTACTAGTAGGTGCCGCGCACAGTTTAGGATAATATCTGGTAGTGACAGAATATCGCTTTCGTACAGACTTCTGGCTATGCATCCAATGATAGCGTCCAACACCCACGTTGAAGCCCCCCGGGTTTCACCTGAATGTTTAGGTTGTACCAGTGTTTCAGAAGTTTCCCGAGCTCCTGGCTGTCTTGAACGCTGTGGCTATAAGAACAACAACTTACAAGAGTAATAATGCGCGAGAATCATTTGTCTTTCGACTCCAAGTTGTTGAATTTCAGATGCCCCACTTCCCCAATACTAGCACCTCGCAGGTCTAGCGCTAGCAACCCTTACACAAGGTGATAACACATGCATGCCCAACTCGATTTACGTCTAGTGTGCCTGTGGGGGGAGATCTCATCGGAAGCAGTACTGTAGATCATGATGCATATACGATTTACAAACTCACTTCGCTTTAAATTTTGAACCAGTTTGCTCGAGATACAATTATTATAATGTTGTGTCTTCTGTATACAATGAGGATGCAAATGTCTATCAAGTACATAGTTGATTAAACCTTCATTATTTTGCAAAACATCCGTCATTAGGCGAACCCAAATCCTTCTCCTCCTTCATTAATGGCAAGCAATAGCTGCTGTCGAAGCATTTCGTACGATGAATACTGTGGCAGATCAATTTGGTTGAAGCCTGGTAACGTCAATGTTAGCCGACGTGCCTAAGCATATCCTACGGCACTCACATGTATGGGCCTGTGGTAGTCTATCTGGGTCACCGTAGGCTCTGTGTATAGAAAATCTCTGTACCCCCTGCACTCCCTGCAGCTCTACGAATCCACCAAGAGGCACGCGAGAAGTTCCAGTCGCGAAACTCAATACCTTAGCCCTCTCTTCTCTATTGAACGATTTAAGGGCACGCCACCACCACACAATAACAGGATCAGAGCTGGAGTATCCATTATAATCTGTGGCCGCCCGCCATTCATCCACATCTATGTCTGGTGTCCCTGAGATAAGGAGTTCCACTTCTTGTTCATTGAACTAAATAATTATAAGTTAATTCTGAGACATATCTTCCGATGAACTTCAGACATACAATTGAAATCAGATCTTTTGGGATGATCTCGTAGAAGCCACCCAGAAGTGACTCGATTTGCTCTTTAATGGACGAGTATAATCGATATTGAGCAGACAACTGGACAAACTCTTTCCTATTCTCGAGCGTCACAGGGATCTTTTCTCCATTGTCTTTCAGTGAAACAATTTTGGTGACACCAAACTATGAATGGGGGTCAAAATTGGGGGGGATTTGAGAAAAAAAAAAAAAGGCACGGACCTCATCCGTTTCGACACTGAACATCAACTCCAACGGACTTGGGTCATTCTCAAGAATCCAACACAACGAATTGTAGTATTCTGGGTCGATCCATTCGACATCACGATAGTCGACCGGCTTACCCAACAGCTGTCTGTACAAGCTCCTCGCGAAATAAGCGTCTAATAGGCGACCGTCATAGATGGCCTTGCCAATAACGCGTCCGACGAACTTGAAGAATGATAAGTGCTCTGGATTCACAGCGGATGCCCGGTTTGGTTGATAAGTAAGCCTATCTGCAGCGCAAGGCTGGAACAAAGCATAGTTCGGATTGAACATTTGCCTGGCTAAGATTTGGAACCATTCGCGTGTTACACCTCCTGCATCAACTCCCTCCTCATCATAAAAGCGGATGCTCAGTTTTCCATGTTTGATTTGGTCACCAGTTTTGCGCTGCAAATACTGGAAACTGTCCTCAAACACCCGTTGCCTACGAACATTTAGCTGTAAGGTTGCATGGTGCTCTCTTGCGTGTGGACGTCGATGTAATTGCTGGTTGAAGTAATTACGTTTGTTGTCGAAGTCTAGCACTCGTGGATTATGGACGAGAAGTGAAAACGAACCGCTCATTAGGGATGGATTATTGCGAACCATGACATTCAAGATTTTTCGATGTGTGTCGGTAAAAGAAACGAAAAGATCGTCCATCGACTCTGTGACCGTTGTCGGAGACTTGGGAGATGCTGAAGCACGAGCAGCACGAGCAGCGATCGTGAACGCTGACTTTGAACCCACATACTTGCATACTACCATCAGACATTCGATCAGCGGTAACAGGACGGTCGCGATGTGGTCCAATTCGGGCTTCTCGATCCATGTCAAACAATCACCCAATCTGCGCCATAGTTGAGAGAATTTGAAAGTTTCGTAAATGCTTTGGATTTGTTGTGCACCTTCGTCGGAAAGTGATTTGGGAGCCGGAGATTTGGAAGAATACATGTAATCTATCGTCTTGAGCACTCTGAGTAATTTGGCCTGGTCAGAAGATGCGGATGAGAATTTCGAAACAATAGAGCCGGCAAAAGCATCGTTTTGAGAATTTTGAAGTGCCAGAGCAAGCTTGTCCAGATCCGAGTAAATTGTCTGTCCGAATTCTTGTGCCCTCGACTTTAACTCTTGAGCAATAACGCCCTGTGCGTCAGGTATGTACGATATGTGTTGGATGAGAGCCAGTGTCTGTTGAAAGGTACGTCCGGAGCATTCTCCTACCGTCAAAATGTTGACGATCGAACGTAGGACTGGGCGAGGAATCTGAGGTGGATGTGCTAGCAGAACTTTTTCTCCAGCACCCTCCGAGGTCTCGTTATGCTTGGCTTCTTCTGTAGCAGTGAGCGGATTGGGTTGTGCTTATAATAGTGAATAATATCATCAAAATATATGATTCGTAGCACCTACCGGGAACATTAGCAGGAGGTTCATCAGTTGTCATTGCTGTCGGGGAATTTGAGGATGAGGTGTCTTCCGCAGTTTGGTTTGTAGACCTGCTCGGTTGCTCCTGATTCTTTGCATCTTTTAAAGATGTCAAAGGACGAGTGACGGAAGCCAGGAGGCCGACAACAGATTCCATGATGGAAGAGGTCTTCAAAAGTGATTCCCGTTCTAGCAGGGAAAGCAAAAGGACGATAGGGTAATGTGTAGGAGATGATTGTTTTTCTTTGCCTTTCCCCTTTTTAGATGCTGCTTTTCGTAAGCCAGCGGGAAGTTCGTGCTCAGTTAAAAAGAAAAGGGACGAGAGTTCGTTCGAGCTGACAATAAAAGTCAAAGCTTCAAGACATCGCCGAGCTCGAAGTTCAGGAACAATATCATTAGGAAGTGAGAGACCGTTGGGGTAGTCAGAAACAGCCTTCTGTTTGCTAGATACTTTTGAGCTTTGAGGCGGCTTGGTGTTACGGAACGACATGTGAGAAAAGCTCTTGTCCATGGCTGCCAAGTCACCACTACCATCCTGGAGAATGGAAAGGAGCATATTGAATAGTTCGGTTCGGGTTTTAGAGTTTTCGCACAAGTGCAAAAGGACCTTTAACAAAATATTCTTCTTCAAAACTTGAGGAAAGAATAGAAGCCGAACTAGGACAGCAATACCGCTTTTGTCTAGTAACTGAATTGCATCGCGAGCCACATACACGGGGCGCGGGATAGACGTTGGAGCACGGGTGGGAGGTATGTTTGTCCTATGACGATGGTGGCGATGAGAGCCTTCTCGGTATCCTTGAGCCTCAGCTATCATATGAGAGGGTAGGGTCCGAATGAAACCGTCGTCTTGATCGAGAAGCACCACTTCGCGAAGTTGAGGGTCAAGACTTGCAATGAAATCAGCATTGTCGATTTCCGCTGGAGCAACCGTATCTCCGGCTTGATTAGAATCATCTACACGTCTGCGAGCTTGTTCGGCACGCTCTTGCTGTAGAATTTCGGCACGAATATCGGGAGGCAAGGCATCGAGAAATTCTGAGCTGATTTGCGAATCTGAAGGTCTTTCAACGCGAGCAGCACGCTGATCTCGAACGTGTTGATTTATCACCTCTTCGCGCATGTCGTCTGGCAGTGCGTCCAAAAATGTCGGGTCGATGCCGGTATCTGTGATATCCACCGGACTGCCGTGGATCAAAATGGTCACTCGCTCGGCGGACGTCTCTGCATGCTCATTTTGTGCTTCAGATCCATCTCCTTCAATAGCTTGAGGCACGCTAGCAGATGTCGAGTCCTCTTCCGGCGGCACAGATGATAGCATTGAAGGGACGTCTGCCATTTCAGCGTCCGTATCCTGAGCAGCAGAATTAGGGTGTCCCGATTTCTCTGCATGGGTTGGCTCGGTAGCAACCTCTTGCTCATCCGCAGGTTTTGACTCTTCTATTCCCCTTTCATTTGCTTCTTCCAAAGCTTTCGCCTCTGCCTCTGCTTTCGCTTCTACCTCTGCCCTGGCTTCCGCCTCTACTCGAGCTATCTTTGCCTCTTTCTCTGCCTGTATGGCTGCAGGTAGAAGTCGCAATACGACATGATCTGTCATTTTAGCTAGTCGCTCAGAAGCATATTTTCCGTGCAGAATCTTTGACTCCTCTGACCACCTTTGTATAGTCCCCAGGGGATTGAAGTCACGTTCATCTCGACGAGGATCGCCGGGACGACCGGCTCGTTCAACACGGATGGCTGCAGATATATGACCCCTCCTATGAGGATTGTTGAGGACTGATTGATCCATTTGCACTAATGTACCTGGAGGGACATCTAGATGGAGAGCGTCACCACCAGGACCTGTGCGCAAGTGACTCAAGATATTCTGCAGAAATTGAGCAGCCGTGTTACTTTCCATCAAGTGCTCGAGGGTTGCTAAGAGGTCACCGGATGGTACATCTGCAAGGAGATTACGGTGAAGACGACGAGGAAGTCGGGAAGAACTTGGACGCTGAGCAGATGTGTCCAAAAGCAATGGATGTGTCGTGGCTTCAGGAGCGGATGGCACGTTTCCAGATCGACCAAACACATCTGTTTCTTCGGTAGCTAACGAGTTATTTAGAATGATACATATGTATACAAATAATAGACATCAACAATCTTACCTCTTCGTCCGCCGGTCCAGATAAACTGGTGTACGCCTCTGGGGTTATCATCTGCAGATTCGAAGAAAGGGTTCCCGATCCCAAAAATGGAGGAGAACTGAGGTGCAGTGTCTCGTGCTTCTAATACGCCTAGTTCGCCGACATAGCTAGAGATGATAGTGATGAGATCACGTTGGTCGAAGAAACGGATCCAACTTACTTATCTTCATCCGACATCCATTCTGCGTCATCATCCTGCTCATCACGAACAACAGGAGCTGTAGCTGGAATATTGTCAAGATAAATTCAAAGACGAACAGAAAAATCTGACCTCCGAGTACTTCTTCGTCCTCACCCTCTTCTTGTTCCTGAGTTGCATCACCCTATGAATCAATAAAGGTCAATATTAGTCAGGAGGGATGGCGGGAAAGAATACTTCTGTCCATATCACCGCTTCTCTTGCTTGTTCGTCGTCGTCATCGTCATCATCTTCATCTTCATCTTCGTCACCATTGTCACCTTCCGGCTCTGCATCATTCTCGACAAGATCCTCTTCGTCGTCGTCGTCGTCTTGCCACACACCCTCTGATTCGCCCGTATCAGGATCAACTTCTTCAATCTCGTCCTCATCGTCTTCGTCTTCTGTACGCGATGTATCTTCACTACCAGTATCTTCTGCAAAGTCCATCTCGACATCTTCATCTTCACCAACCTCATCTTCATCCATGTTATCTTCAGCACCGAAGTGGACATCTTCCATTTCCTGAATTCAAATTGTAAGAAAAAACGAGAATTAGTTGACGCTCTAGTCAGACTTACACCGCCATACCTAGATCAAATAATAGTATTAATAATTAGATTAGGTGACACAAGAATAGCACATACATTCCAAGGGAGGAATTCCGATAGAGATCTGGAGTTTCTTCACGAGTCTCCTGTCCCACATCATCATTTTCCGAGCCCATATCAGATTCGACACTCTCCTCTTTCTCATCACTTGAATCCTTCGTCTTGCCGGATGCTCTGCTCATCTTGATGGCAACTTTCGTGCTATGTAAAAGATCAACGGAAGGACACCATGGTTTAAAATATGAATCATACAGATATTCCATAGGCTTGAGAACAGCTGTTACAACAGTGCGAATGTTAGGATAATTCAAGTCAATGTCTCCAAGCGCGGTGGTCAAAGTTGCGACAAAGTTCTTCTCCAGCATGACCTTCGCGATGTGTGTAGGACTCTCTTCTTGCGTCTTGCGCGCTCCAGCATTGAATCGCACCGTAAGCAGGCGGAAACACAGATCCGACAAGGCCAAGAGACGTGCATAACGAGAATCAACACTGTCGGAAAGGGGAAGGTCTTTGATAGAACGGCTGATTGCCTCGAGGACAAACTTTCTAACTGAGACAAGATCGGCTGGTACGTCTTTGAGATCGTGTCCAGCAGAAGTGTCTACACAGAGAGCTACCACGACAGACATGGCCCAGTTACAGAGCATGATACGTCTTCTAGCTTCTGCAGTAGGCTGAGAGTTGATGGTTCCAAATGATACCAGGTCTGACAGGAAGAATTGTAGAGCAGCAGTTCTGTACTTGGGATCCTTCGAGGGAGTTTGTGTCCGTTTCTTGGGCGAATAAGATAAGAAAGCAAACTTGCACGAATCGTATGAAAAGAGAAGCTCCGTCAGAGCTTGCATAAGGAAGCACGAATACGCGTAGTTGTTGTAGCTTTCTGGTGTATCCTGCGTATCGCCTGCTTCTCTGTTGGATTGCATCGCAGGAGAAGTCGAGTCGATATTGATGGAAGTGGAGGCAGAATCTGAAGCGGGCACAGTGACAGCAGGAGAGGATTGGGTTTGGTTCTGCGTTGAATTATTTGGCACGAATATGAGTTGATCTGCACCGAGTTTCGCCATTTTCATCAATTCATTTATCAAGAAATGAATGACTCCTTCAAGATTTTCTGAGAATTGTGGGCTGCTTGTTGTAGGGGCATGTTCGTCGACCTGCATCTCTGAATCCACACTTAATTTTTCAGTTAACTTTGGTATAGGCATTTCGCCGTCAGCAAGGCCTCTTTTAAGACTGATGTTCTGAAGCGCCATGAACGGATTGGAAAGTTGACAGATATCGTCGGTAGCTTGAATGAAAATATTGGGATCGCGGAAGGCCATGGCACTGCAATTGCGAACGTAATTTGGGGCATCGAGGGCCCTATTTCGAGGATGCGTGATGAAACGTTTGATCTCTCTCTGCATGATGTTTTGAAGCGTGACAGGATCCTCAATAACGTGTCGAAGAATAGTGGTGATATAGGAGTGAGGACCAGCCATACTGCTCGCATCAGATTTAGTTCGCATGCACTGCAGCAAGAATTCAATGCCACCGAGTTTTACCAACCGCGAGGCTACTTCATGGTCCCGGGTCAGTACGACTAGTAATCGCAAGCATGATAATTGCTCGTCTTTGGAGGGTTTGTGCTTGGACAGCAACCGAACACAGAAGTCGAAAAGGATGGTTCGCGCATGGAGGAAGGCAGGTCCCGTAGCATGTCCTTCTTCAGGTAAAGGATCCTCTTCCTGTTTCGGCAAGGTGATCTTTCGAGGCTCTTCTCCCATTGTCAATAAAGACTCCGCGACGAGCAAATGGGCCGCAAGCCATTTTGGCGTAGGATTTTCACCATTCATCGAATCTGACAGTAACAAGGCTAGAAGGTCGTCCATGAGTTTTTTGCCTTCTACGGCAACCTTTCTAACGATCGAGGAGGGTACATCTGCGAATATAATAGCAAGGAGACGACATCTTACGGCCAAAGGTTGCTCTTGAATATCGTACGCGGAAGGAGAAAATGCCTTGATGTCATCTATGAGAAGGTTAATAGACGTTTCCTGTGCAGCTTCTCCAGTAGCGGTGAAAGCACGGTGAACATCGAATATCAGTGAGGAATGCTCGTCGAGGAGGTGTAATGCTTGTCGGGGCATGCCAGAGACAAGGGATTGTCGCGCAACAATTAACTCCTTTCTTCGATCCTCCGCCGTCTGGTCAGCGACAGATTTCGTGGATGAAGGTTCCGCCACTGCTCGCTCCCAAGGTCCGGGTTCTTCAGATTCTGTGGCGCCTTGAGATTCAGGCTCCCCTGACTGGCCGTATATGTCTGTATCAAATGCAGGGAGGAATGTTTGGGACAAAAGCAGGTCTGTTGCAGCGGGAACATTGTTGTGTGTGCGCAGCAGAGCTCGCTCGGCAGATGCTCGTGGAAATCCCATGTCTGTTAATTGCCGAATACGGTTTTCGTCAGGAGCCCGATTCACTGACGTGAGTGTTTCCCCATTGCCAGTTGCTCCAGCTGAAGACGAAGGTTCTTCGCCTTCAGTATTTAACAACTCCAAGACAGTCTGAACAACGGACTTGCATACACTCAGGGGAGCAGAGATGAGCCACGTAGAGTTCCAAATATCGCGGAGAACAGGCAATGCGGCTAGTCGGAGAGTCACCAAGAAGTCATGAGGATCAAAGTCGCCGTCTTTTTTATTCCTATCCTTGTTAATGAGAAAAGTCGTTTGACCAGCTTCGAACAGAGGTTTGCTTGATATAAGAGGGTGAATCAGGTGCAAGGCGACTTTTAATCCGCCGTAAGCATGAACCAACTCCTCTTTTGCCTCGTTTGTACGATCCTCCGCTTTCACCTGCGACATCGAGTTAACGGAATCCATGAAGCGTCGAGTTATGTCAAATATCGCCTCTAATCCTCCAATCCTGTCAATAGCAACTAGAAGTACTGTGTGCAAGGTGTGTTGTGTTGTCCGCTCTGTAGAGAAATCAGCATTCGAAGATAGGTATTCACAGGTTGAAGTTTACCATCGACCAGGAGAACGCTTAACAACCCCATCATGACCGTATAGTAAGTGTATAATGACAATTTATCATCTATCTCTGCGTCAAACAACGAGTACTATGTCCTGAAAGAATGACATACCATATTCCTTAGGAGCGAGATGCTTCAAAATTACATCTGCAACAAGAGCTGAAGTGTCCAAGATCCTCTGCTTCGTAGTAACTTCTGGAGCACGTCTCGTATGGAAGAGTTTGACGACAGCTGTTTTACGGTGTATCAGTTATCGTAAATTGATTCGCTAGAAGAGGTGATCTAACATTGAAACAAAGGTGCCAGTGAACTTGGAATTTGATTTAGAACGTGGCTTATCGCTTTGCTATTGAACGACCTGGGCGTATCCTCCTTTTCTTCTTTCTTGGATGAGGTCAGTTCACCGAACAGTGTTGACGACTCTGATTCCCCTTGATCACCGTTAGGAACTGAGGAGGCACTGCCATCAAGTATGGGCATTGTCCGAGACTGACCTGCCGATGCGGATCCTATCAGGCCCTGAGAATCCAAAGCTACGATAGTAGAAACAGTAGAGGAGTCAACCCCTTTCGCACGAAGACCGATCTTGAATACAACATTCTCCCATACGCACGCTCGGTGCAGACTGCCCAGATCGGGAATCAGTCCAGGTGAACTTCGACCTATTAGAGCTTGTAGGAGATTCGCGGATCCTCGTCCATGAGCGTACCCCGCCGTCGAATATAAGTCAGATAGCATGGTTGTTCGAATGTTCAATGTAACCAAGTTACGCCAACGTTGATTAGCATACTCCTGCTGGTCCGCTTAAGAAAGCCTAATGTCACTGTTTGTAAACTTCATCAATAATGGTTCAAACTCACTCGTGATATCCAGCAATGACAAAAACTTGGACTGCTGCTCTTCTACTTTCCAGAACTCTTCTGTTTCTCCCAAAGATTGTCTTACAAGCTTAGCGAGAAATCCAAGTGTCTCACTTGTCGCTGCCTCGACCATTGTTCGAATCACTTGCACCAAAGAATCGGAAGCGACACTATTGGCAAAGTCATAGGGTAGGCACGGTAAAGCCGTCAAACGACCAATACGCTCCAAGCCATCAGTATTTGTGACAAAGTCCTTGCAATGGTGAGGATGCTGGAAAAGACCTTCCAGGAACTATCAAGATGAGTAAGACATATATGCAGGATCAACGAAACGAGATATTGACTCACTCTACCAACGACATCAATGAAAGAAACGACGTGGTTGTCGTGAGACTTGATGGAGGAATCTTCCTTTTCCCCAGCAGATTCTGAAGAAGTCTCGTCTATGATACCTGCGACGTCAGCAGCAGAACCCGTTGCGACTGTTTCAATGTCAACGTCCATAGCAACATCTCCTTCCGTTGATTCCCGTTGAGGAATGATAGCAGACTCGGGGACCAGCTGATACCAGTGTCGTATATCTGCTGGAACTATATAAGCGTTACCAAGGTCCTCTATTCGCCCAAGGGTAGACCTGACGGCCTCGAACACGGGAGTTTTCAGAAAAGGGTGATGCCGAATGAGTTCATCGATTGAAGTACCAATGAACACTGCATTTTCTTTGTCCTGCAGCACGCGTTGATGACGTTCGGAGGTGAATATGGAGAAAAGACCTGGGATGATGGTGGGCCGAGCTGCCAACTGATCCTGGCCTACTTGGTTCAAACAAAGCGCGCCTATCGCATTAGGGATAGCTTGAATGACCTAAAAACAATTGATTGCAAGGCTAGTTTTGAAGGTGAACGGTCGCTTACTTCAAAAGCAGGCTCTACTCCAGATTCAACGACTTTGTAGAACGCCTCAGGCAAACCAACTTCTTGTATGATTGTCAACGACGTTGGCTCATTATGGACAAAAGTTGCCATAATATTAATGGCTTCAATCCACGTCAACAAACTTGGGAGATGTGATAATAGTAAAACGCACCAAAAGGCAAGATGCTTGGGCCAAATAAGCTGCGAGCTTCTATAACCTTCTTAACCGACTTCAGCAGAGATGAATCTATGAGACCACGAAGCCCTTCAGCTGTCCCAGAAGTCTGCATCATTCGATGCATTGAACGGAGAATATGTTTCAATACAGCCGCTCGAGGAACAGGCAATTTCCCTATCAAATCAAGTGAGTTGATAATTGCAAAAAATCGATGAAACGGACCATAAGAAACTGGGATATCGTGCGAGGGTCTGTCACCACCATATTCTTCGATGTCTGAATCTACTTCATACTAGAATGATGCATTCAGCCCATCGAAACAGCAGAATGACACATTGCAAACGCACCTCGATCCTTTCAACAAGAGCTTCCACTCCCCTATTGTTGCAAAACAGCTGGAAAGCATTAGTGAAACCATATAAGACATTATCAACCAATTGCATCGTCTTTGAAACCATCAACGACCTTTCTGACAATCTATTGTCAATAACCTGGATGAGCAACGGGATCAGCCCCGCAGCAACAACCATGTTCCCTCCTGCAGCATGGGAAGCCAAGAAAGTAACCAAAGCTAGCAAAGCCTCGATGAACGAATGGGGCAATGTTGATTCCGGATTAGCAACATCCGCAACCATTTTCCTCATCAACGACATCAACGTGCCATGATTCACACCAGCATTCACTGCGGTCAGCACCTCCTGGATTTTGTTCCTATACCTCGCAGCTGCATCCAAAGCAGAAATTGCCGCCGTCTGCACAGCGACTGGCGCCCCGCGGTCTAATTGCAATAGTTCGGCGATATGGTTTATGAGATCTGGTTCCGGGAGGAACAGCGTAGTAACACCTTGGCCTTCATTATGTGTATGGCAGAAAATAGCAATTGCCAAAAGACGAACGACAACAAGCTTCTCCCTGTCCGCTTCTTTGCCTTGAGTTAGCACTTGGGCGGTCCTGATACGACACATCAACTCAAATTTAGCGTCATCCGGAATAGAGTTGGCTTCAATCGCGTCCGCAAGGATGTGCATATCGAGTTTTGTTTGAAGAGTTTGTCTGTCGATCTGGACGCTGACAGCGCCAGTCTGGGGTAGAGGATGGGTGGATGAAGCGGGTTTCCGCAAAGGGATACCGTGCGAAATAGAATCAGGGACGGTACCGTCGTGCTCTGCCACACTATCTTGATTTTTGCCTTTCGCAGTTTCGTTGCGATAAAAGGTGAAATGGATGTCGCGTGCGTCAGGGGGTAGGGTATCTATCTTCTGTTTCCCTTTATCGGTAACGAGATCGACGAGGTTGACGCCACATTCGCGAAGATTACTCCAACGCTTTGTAAGACATTGCAGACGCTGAGTCGAGATATTCAGTGCTTGAGCTACCGAGGGCTGAGCAGAATATTGCTGTGACGGACGAAGTATCAATGTCAAAGTGTAAACAAGAACATCGAGGTCCGAAGTGAGCATCAAGCTGTTTAATCGCTGGATTGAGTAATCGATGAGTGTCAGAAAGAACAGAAGGAAGGAAAAGAGCGAATGGGACAAACATCGTATGAATTGAATGTCTTCCTATTTGTAGAATTCTCTAATAGCATCCTTTCAAATCTGAGAATCTCGCAAACAGTCATCTTTGTCAAAGGGGTGAAAACATTGATTTGAAGCTTGTCGACCTCGTAATCACGTATGACCTCCTCCAATATGGTGTCAAACTTATTCAACACTTTGACCCAAGCATTTAGATCAGATCGAGGCCATTTCCAGGTAGAGATTTCGCTGAGAGTTTGTGCGAGATCGTCATTGGGAGTGTTTGCTAACTTATTGATCAGTTCTGCTACTTGCGGTAACTAAATACAGTGAATCCACAATTAGAAAATAGGACGTAGAAGGTAGGAGAGATTAAAGGCAGATCTCACGGGAGGTAACGCCCTTTTGGATTTGTGATGGATCTTCATTTCTCCACAAAGGTGTGGAAAAAGAAGGCAATATGCAGGACTCTAGGGAAAAGTTGAGTGTCAATGAAGCAAGGGGGGAATGATAAAAGGGATGAGCGTTGCAACACAAGCAAGTTGAAACTCCCAGTATCTGCAGTCACGGTGGACGCGCAAGACTCCGACTCCATAGCACGTGGAATCACGTACTGTGACCAGTCGCGTGGCTAGTGTATGATTTACTATGTAGTTGGACGTGAGTTGGACGCGGCTCAATAGCAAGCACAATGCCCAAGCGCAAATCAGTACCATCCAGCGACGAAGATGAAGACGTACATGTCGAACGAGCGGAGACGAAGAAGAAATCAAAAAAGACAGACAAACCAGAGAAGTCGTTAAAGGAGAAGGTTACTCCGAACCGAACACCTTTACCACCTTGATCTCAACTTTATACAGACGACCAAGAAACCCAACACTGGATTGTCTTCGCCTTCTAAAGAGGGACCGGTTTTTGGCTTAGATAAACCAGAAGTCGTCATTCACACTAACGATGATGGACAAAAGTATCTAGATCTAGGTCGGAACAGACGGTGAGCAAGTTTGAGCCAGAATTTATCTTAATTCCATTCAATTCAATTTCAGAGCTACGGTTCGAGTATTCAAAGGTGATACACTTGTGTATTCGTTACTGGAAGAAATTGTTTACACCCTACTTCAAAGGCGTACCTTTGCTTGATATCCGGGAATATTACGGCTCAGATTCAGATGTGAAACCGGGTAAGAAAGGAATTTCCCTCAAGGCGGTAGAAGTGAGTCTGCTCGTCGACTTCAGCTCCTCAAGTGACTAATATGTGACGAAGTGGGAAGCTTTGAAACAGAGCGCAGATGCAATTGACAAACTGTTCTCAACCGTGAAGGAGTAATCCGCAAAGTGATTGAGTTATCAGTCTTTCAGATCTTGTACCATATATACATCACTTTTCGGAATGTCAGTGGCCTTCACTAACTTGTGCCCGTACCTGAACTACCCCTCTTAGAAAGCATAGACACCCTATGAGAAGATAATGCGTCCTCATTTTGATGCATCGCTTCCGCATACCTGGCGTTTGTCAGATTCATAGCGGCGAACCACGACGCCGCAGCACTCACAGGAGCTTGTATCTGACCAACTCGGTCTCCAACTCTTCATTCTTCAGATTAGCCATCACCAGCTGGTTCTAGAGTGACATAAGAAAAACTGTAGAAAAACAATAGAGACACGCACCAAAACTTCTCGATGTTCATTGTTCAATTGGGTCAAACTAGCCTCCATATTCTGACTGCCATCGTATTCAGTACTCGAACCAGGTTTATGATTCTAGACTTACACTTGAGTGGATAGATTGCGATTGCTATTCTTCAATGATTCTACTTCTTTTGCATGTGCGTCTCTGATCTTCAGCAGATCGGCATACTCATGCGCATAAGAGTCCAGCATGAAAGGAGTAATTTTCAGCGCTACAGCATCTTGCACTAACTCGTCCGCTTTATACCTCCCTAGATCGCCCTATACATCTTCAGCCTTACAAACTAGGACGAAGACTATGAGCTCGCACCTGAAATGTTTCAAAAACTTTATGATTCAAAAACAGCAGCATCTGATCGAACTTGAGCGACAGCAACATTTCTTCATTCTTCTGCAATAACACCAAACTGAATCCAAAAATGGCTTCAATGCCGCTAGCCAGACAATTGTCGAATATTCGGAACACAATATCATGCGGGAAACTATCCAGACTTCAACTAGGGAAAAAGACGGGGTACTGGGCGACTTACCGATAACTGAACAGAGTGAGAAACCAATGCGAACAATACATACTGGATTTAACGCCTTGACGAAGGAAATGTACATGTAAGACGGGAAGAAGCTCTTCGACCAACCGATCAAACTGAATACAGTCAGTATGTTGATGAAGCTATAAAACTGGCTGCATACCTGGAACTACTAAACATGTTAACATCGAAAAAAAGAGGCAGGAGGTTCATGCGTACCAATCGTAGCTGAAGTTTGGGCATGTCGGGCAAAAAGTGACCTCTAAGATCGTATGATTCCATCAACCTCACAAGCAAACAGAAGGCTTCTTCATCGGGCATCTGTTAGATCCAACTCAGCAACAATCAATACCACTGGCATTGAAGATGCCTCACGTTAAGCAACAAGATAGCCACAATAAATGGTAAACCTTGACAATAACCCACTTTGGGATCATATCTTTCTAATCGGTGAAATGAAAGGTATTGAAAATTTACTGAAACTAAGACTTACAAAGAATATGCCTTCAAAACGTTGAACAGATTCTCTTGACCAATACCTTGACCGTCATTAAAGAAGGCGTGATGTGGAAAAGTCCTTCCAAGGTCCCTCGTGATCGCTTTCTCATGAATGCTTGTTTCTTTCAGCAGTGCGAGGTATTTCTTTTCCAACTGGGGGTCTTTTGATGCTGACATCAGCTGCCACACCATCCCTCGTAAAGTGTCCGGAATGCCCTTCTCAATAGCCTCAGCAAGTTGTTCTGCATGAGCAGAAGCGTATCCTTGGTAATCAGACATAACCGCTCCCCAGAAATCTCAAGTTAATCAGGTTGGATGACGGCTTGGAAAAAAAATAATGCTTAATACATACCCCAGTCAATACCAGCAACTATCGTCTCGTTTTCACTGTCATTTTCAGTTCCTTGTATTCGATTGAACTCCTCTTGCAACTTATATTGACCATCGGTACTTTTTTTGAACTGTGGGTCCTGTGCCCTTGCAAGCAGGAATGAGGCATTCGAGGATGTCTTCTTATGTCCTTTTCTAAATTGTCCAGTAGAACCATCCTGCGACTTGGTGGAGATCGAGGAAGAAGCGGAACTTCTTTTATCTCCTATGTTCAAAGCCACTGTAGAAAAACGTGATTCGTCGATATCATTGAAGTCCGATTCTGCCAGAGATTCTCGGACAGGCAAAGGATTCACAGCAGAAAATGAGGTTCGTGTAACGGGAGGCGTTAACAAGTCATCTAGAGTTGCTTCCACGGTGGCGTCTTCTTGCGGTGGATTTCCTGCAGCTGATCCAGGGGTATGTTGAGGTGAATCTAGTAGTATTATTTCCCCTAGTGACGAATTCCTGGCAGGAGATCCATATTCCCTTAACGTATCTTCAGCGACAGATTCCATCTCCATCGTTTGCACAACACTCGTCGAATTCGCCAGTCTTGGCGTAGCGGTAGACTCTTCTGTGTTGGATATCGCTATTGAATTCTGCAGGGTATATCTTGGGTTTGCGGGCCGTATGGCAAAAAAGACGGATCGATCAGTTGCAATTGCTATCAGCTGTATGACTATCAGAGGCCCAGAAGCTGGTGCTCACTTATGGAGGTAGCGAGCCGTCGTCGATCCTCACAACCGTCAATATTGCAGGTCGTTCGAATAACGGACGCGTGCCTAATTTCTAAATCTTCAACAACTTCCCCTCCTTGTAAGGGATGAACTTGCCGTAGATTTACCGTAAGATCAGAAACCAGAACAAGAGAGATGCTCTCCCCACTCGCCGCGTAGTCAGTTGTTCCCGGAATTGTGAGACCAGCGTAAAGATCGTAACAAGCAAGTGCCAATGGACTGGCACCAAGATGTTATTACATCATTTTATCTCTTTCACCGCCTTTTCACATACTTATGCGCCTCAGTAGCGTATGCTATCGATGCTCAGTCCGTAAAAATTCCTTCCTGCATTATAACTCAATTCTTCGTCGTCGGAGCTCAACTCTGCCTGCGCCTGGTGTCCAGACGAAGAATCTTAAACCACCATGGATCGTTTCAATTCTGGTAATCTCGGGAGCCAGCGTGATCGCGTATAACCAGTACCAACCCTTCAGACATTCCATTCATGCAGTAGTACGATGCTCTAGGGTGGCGGGAGCGGTGGTTTTGAGTGCTATAGATTATAAACGGACCTTTGCACGAGCGTATGATTCCGAACAATCTCTACAAGAGGCTTACTCACAATGTCATACACGGAGTGCTCGAAGGGTACTGAAGTCCTTGTTAGCGAACGGAGGTGAGCGTCAATATATTTAGAAATACAGATACTGAGCAGAGGCATTGAAGGGATTTTTATCAAACTTGGCCAGACAATGGCTTCTCTGTGAGTATAATTCCTCATATGACGAGACACTCGAGTGATAAGAAACCCAGAATCATGTTACCAAAAGAATGGACTAGTGTTATGCGTCCTTTGCAAGATCAATGTAAACCAACGCGTTACGAGGATGTCGAAAAATTGTTTTTGACCGATATGGGGTCACCTATCTCAGATATCTTCGATGATTTTGACCCACACCCTATAGGAGTTGCAAGCTTGGCTCAGGTCCATGTTGGACGACATAGAGAGTCCGGAAAACTCGTTGCGGTCAAGGTGCATATATCTGTATATCTGGCTTATTTTCAGACGTTCTTCATAATACATATCAGTTACAACATCCACATCTTGCAGAGTTCTGTAACGTTGACATGGAAACCGTAGACGTTGCACTAGGTGAGTCCTACTAAGTGACCGTAATTGCTTTACTCTGATCCTGTTAGGCTGGGTTAAATATTGGTTCCCCGAATTCGAATTTACGTGGCTAGGGGAGGAAATGCGCGAGAACCTTCCAAAAGAAATGGATTTCGCACATGAAGCCAGAAACGCGGCCAAAACCATCGAAGATTTCAAAGATACTCGTTCTGCTTTATATATCCCGCAGGTTATTTCAGCCAACAGACGAGTTCTCATTATGGAGTACATTAAAGGAGGAAGAGTAGACGATTTGGAGTATTTGGATGCCCACAATATTGATAGAAACAAAGTTGCCCTCGAATTGTCCGCAATGTTCTCGCGGATGGTGCATTTGAATGGTTGGTTTCACGCGGATCCTCATCCAGGTATGTGAAAGAACGCAAGCGAACAAAAGCGATCACGGAAACTAAGCTCTCTACACTCACAGGCAACCTCCTCATCAGACCAGCGCCAGCCACATCAAAGTCACCTTGTAATTTCGAGATTGTTCTTCTTGATCATGGCCTCTATTTCGATCTAGACCTTCAGTTGCGGATCAACTATAGCAAGCTTATGTTGGCTCTGATGGATACGAACTCTGCTAAAACCAGTGCGGCGCGGCGCAAGTATGCTAAGTTGGTGGGAAACGTTGGTGCAGAGCTTGTGCGTCCACACTCTTCAACCGATATTAAGCTTATCCGACTTTGGTCCAGTATCCTATATTCGAAGCTGCTTTGACAGGTAAAGCCCCATTTTTACAGTATTGTGCACTGGGGGTAAACACGCCATAGGGCGTGCCATCATGGAGGACCCATTTGACGAAAAACCGAAAAAACAACCTACTTCCTTCAGCCGAAGCACAAGCCTCGTAGATATAACACCTCAAAGCGAGGCAGAAGTGGATGCTATTAGAAACGCTGTGATGAACCAAGAAGGGTTGTTAGTATCCGTGTTTGACGTTTTACGTAGGGTGCCACGACGAGTACTTATGGTCTTGAAGCTGAATGAATTGACGAGGTTCGCACTCTTTTCACTTTCACTGCACAAAAACCTAACCGTTGTCAGACACTTGGACATGACATTGGCCACAACACATTCCCATATTCGGGTTTTCCTTATCACCGCAAAATGCTGTGCCCTTGCTGTTTGGCAAGATGATCGTGCACGGGTGATAGATCGAATGCGGGAGCAAGGCATGTTGTCCTTGGGAGCAATTTTTGAGTATTTCGGTTGTTGGTGGTTAGTCCCGGTCATTTTAACAACCTATTTGAAAATTCATGTCATTCTCAGGAGATTCGAGACACGATACAGACGCCTGATTGTGATTGAGACTGTGATGGATCTACAGGCGTCGGTCGTGAAAGTCACCCAGTGGACGAGAGGATTATGGACTATAGGTGGTTTAGAGGGCGCACATAAAGCCGCCGCAGGGCTAGCTTGAAGTAACAAGCCACAGTACATCAACAGAAGAGACGCGCCCTCATAATGATGCATCAAGTTCAATGGAAGGCCACGACTCGAGAACGTTACTAATACTTAGGTTATTAAGAAGTTGCAGAAAATACAAGCGCGCATATCAAGTCGAGATTCCAACGCAAGGTTGACGCTAAACCGCCATTGCCATGAAGATAACTACGATACGCTACACTATGCAACTGCCGAAGGAGTCCGATTCTAATCGATATTTGCTTGTCCGAAATTGGAGTCGTACTCTTTTGAATTGTTAGATCCTGCTCAGTAGTAGATCCCCTCTATTGCTGTTGGAGTGATTTCTTTAGTTTATCTTCGACTCACTTCCAGTTCATAGATTTTATCCAGTACCTTCTGTACCCACATTTCGTATCGGCAGTTCTTGTTCCCGGTTCCCGGACGCCATTTTTATGTTTACAAACACTGTCCTATAAAAATAGGTTGTGTTAATTACGACTTGTAAATAGACCCGGTCCAGTCGGGTCAACAACGAATTTAGTAGCCATCAGAAAGTATCTCAGACCTAGCTTCATCTTGGTCAACTATGCGTGCATTCATTGTTAATCAGCTCGCGCATCCCTCCAAGATTTCTCTCACCCTTGACGCACAAGAGCCCGTGCCAGGCCCAGATCAAGTGCTTCTCGACGTTTATAGCGCGGGCCTTAATTTCTACGACGTGAATAGCCATTGACTTTCCGATCTTTCGTTCCCGATGAACCTCACACCTTCCATCTTCGTAGATCCTCCAAGCGCAGGGAAAGCACCAGTCGCAGCCGAAGCTGCCTTTCACGCTAGGTACAGAGTTCGCAGGGAAGATAGCAAAGGACTCGCCCATTCCAAAAGGATGTCGGTTCAAGCCTGGGGACAGAGTATTCGGTACAGCGCAGGGATCTTATGCAGATAGGGTTCTGGCAAACTACCAGAGTCTACTGGAGCTACCAGACAACATGTCGTTCGATCAGGGTGCTGGTGAGTCTACGTCACTGACTTTCGAAAGTTCATTGTTGTGAGTTGGCGCATGGAAAGGGTTACATATTACTTGGCCGACAAGTTATGAAGCTTTGGTTGGTCGGGCTGAGCTCAAACAGGGTAAGCGTCTCCAAGGCTGTCTTATACTGTGATGTTGCTTATAGGGATTTAGGTGAATGGGTATTGGTGACTGCTTCTGCGGGAGGTGTCGGCATGGCTGCCGTGCAGATCGCTAAAGGTGATATCTCCGGATACTTCTCCTATGATGAGTATTTTCTGAGATTTTAATGCAGTTCTCGGAGCAAAGGTAATCGCTGCTGCCGGATCCGCAACAAAGCTGGAAGTATCGAAAAAATATGGTGGCGCTGACTATGCCATTGACTATACGAAGCCGAATTGGCAGAAAGAGGTCATGCAGATCACAGGTGGAAAAGGCGTCGATGTTGTTTACGACCCCGTGGGTATGATTAGAGGCGAGTTTCTGTCATCCAGATTTCTGTAAACAACCTTAACGGCTCTGCTTTCCTAGATTGTTTGAAATGTATTTCTTTCCGGGGAAGAGCCGTCGTCGTAGGCTTCGCAGGCGGTTCGATTGAAAAGGTAATGTCTGCTCTTTTTCTGGTGATGGACTACAGCTATCAACTGTCTGTATAGCTTCCTCTGAATTTGGTCCTATTGAAAAATATCGCCGTCACCGGTATCCATTGGGGAGCATATGCAAGTACGTGTTCTTAGCCTGTTACGGGGTTCGTCAAATGAATAATTCCACTCTTGACAGCCCACGATCCAGTCCACATGCGTAAAGTGTGGAAGGGCGTTGTCGAGTGCGTCATTCTCAAATGAAATCTATGTTCGCTCGCTGATCTTGTTTATAGTATCCTTTCGTCTGGTACGGTGACTCCGGTAGTCTTTCCCGAGGTTCTACCTTTGGAGCGTATATCAGAGGCACTCGGTGCTTTGGAAACCAGGAAGACGTGGGGTAAAGTCGTCGTCCGTATAAAGGACGAGGACAAGAAGCAAGGAGCAAAGCTTTAGGTCCTTGTTCCCAACAATATGCATTGATAATTATAATCTCAACAAGGAGCTGTAATTCCCATGTCGAATTTTGCCCTCGTTCTGATTTTGGGCGTAAATAATATCAAACAGCTCACAAATGGATAGCGGCAACTATTCGTGCAGTCGGAGAAATGTTACAGTTTGGTTTGATTTATAACTTCTCAGCAGAGGAATACCTTATAGCGTAAATATTGGATATTTTAGTTCACCATCAGCTTTCTAGACTTCTAACCAGTCGAGGAAGTCTGGCGTAAAATACGTCAAGATCAAAGTAGCTCCTGAAAACCAAACATATATAATCTCTCCCAACATAAAAAATACACAGAATTGAACGCACCAGCTCGCAACATACCCTGGGCGCTCTCAAATGCCATAGTGCGTAAATCATACACGCCTGCACTCGCGCCAGCGACAATCATAGCAAACTCTCCGCTGACTTGGTAGCAAGCCACAGGATGGTCCGGGGCAAGCCGCGCCGCGTCCGCCAGCACGTCCAGATATGGCATGGCAGGTTTTACCATGATTATGTCTGCACCCTCAGCCATGTCTCGTTGCTTTAGTGCAGAATTAGTCAATCATGCTCAAGAAGAGATAATGCATGAACATACGATCGCCCGGCGTGCTAAACCACGACCACCAGGGGGCAGCTGGTAGCACTTTCTGTTACCAAAAGAGGGCGCGCTGCCCGCTGCCTCACTGCATCACTGTTCGGAGAAAGGCCAACATACGTGAGAGGATAAAACCTTACCGGAATGGCCCATACAGTGCGCTAGCGAACTTGGCAGAATAGCTCATCAACGTGCATTTATTGCCGTAGCCTGCATCAATGAGCTTTCTCTTGATAGCTTTCACTCTGCCGTCCATCATATCACTTGGGGCGACGCAATCTGCGCCGGCTTTAGCGTACTCGAGAGCCACGTCCGAGATACGAGCAACAGAGGGTTCCATGTCTATCGTTCCATCGGAGTTCAAGAGGCCACAATGGCCGTGAGATGTATACTCGCACAGACAAACATCACACGCGATATAGAGCGAGGGATAAAGCTGACGGAGCTTTTTGATGGCGAGGATAACAGGTCCATTTGCATCATCTGCAGGCGTACCGCGACCATCCTTGGGTGAAGTAAGCACGAACTGCAATTGGATCTTCTACAAAACCAAGACCCGCCTTTTCGCAATTCAAGGGCACCCCAAACAAGATGACGCTCCTCAGACCCTTCTTCACCAATGGCCCGATGAACCCTTCTAGTTGGTTCACGCCCCACCTCCTCTGGTTAGGTAGAGAATGGATGAAGACACTGGCATCCGGATCGTCTGTTATGAAGATCGGGTACATCAGCATAGATTTTGTCAACTGTCGATTGAGTTGCCATGATCGCGAGAGCGGATGTTGGTAGCCACCCTGAAGCACTGAGCTGTCCGCGAATCTCAGGATCAATATATATAGACTGGATTGTAAAGCGACGTACGATATGTCCATTTCACACTAACTAGCAGACGGCGGTGCGAACGAAAGGTAGCAGACGACAGAAATTGGGTAAAATCGCCCGAGAGTGATCCGTCGAGCACCAAGTGAGTTTTCTTTAATAACGAAGGGTCGCAAGAATTGGTGGAAGTGATTCTGTCCTGTGGCCTGAGAACGAGTAGAAGCAAGTCACGATCAGTATTTTTCAATAGCGGCCTCCCCACTGGCCAGCCTAAAGTTGACAAGAATTCCCACGGCTGCTCATCCGAATGCAGAACTGAAGCGCTGAGACAAATATCTACAAACTTCGGAGATCGAATCGTTCGAGTCTACAACCACAACCAAGCAATAAATTTTTTCTTGCAAGGACTCCATTACTGAGTTGAAGTCTGGGAATAGTTTCACATCTTCGTAGTGATGCACCGTTGTAAGCTCTCTCATTTAATATGCCTCTTCCGCTGACAAGCCTTCAGTTGAGCTCAAAATTGTAAGCTTTACAGGTACCGCCCTCGCAGTACACTCGGATCCGATATTCAAACCTTCACTTTTTGGATCCCACTTATATGCCAAATGTCGCCACCGGCACTAGTGCTAGGCGCTATGTATGTAATGTGTGGACAGCCTTCTCACTACCGAGCGGCATATTGTCACATTTTGTGACCTTCTGTGACATGATTTGAAGCTCCAGCTCCCATATCCCGGTAGCGTTCCCATTATATATCTGTCAGAAATTCTCTACTAAGAAATGTGCAGTTCGTGAAGAACGATTACAAACTTTACAATTTAGAAGAACCGAACAATCGAAGCGCTGCACATGCATAGATATGCATTTTTTCTTTTTTTCAAGGAGTAAGTGTCGATTTGCCGGTGGCGGGTGCACTTATAGTCCGGGACCACCCTTGAGTGATTTATTCTTCTAGCTAAACCATTATCATGTCCAAGCCCGTAAAAGTCTGGCTTGTAACAGGCAAGTGCACGGAATAATTTTCCTCCTGCGCCGTGATCAACATATCCGACAGGGACGTCTTCCGGTTTAGGCAAACGTCTCGTCCGCTCAATTCTGGCAAGGAATGACAAAGTAATTGCAACTGCACGGGTTGTAGAAGAGATAGAGCATTTCCGCGAACTGGCAGATGATTCCCAGCTGCGGACGCTCCAGCTCGATATTGCGGATTCGGGCGAGAATGTCAGGGCCAGAATCACAGAGGCGGTGAATATTTGGGGGCACATCGATATTTTGGTAAGTAATGCTGGCATTGGCCTCAAAATGGTGTTGGAGGAAGGAGGGTATGTGACACCATTTTCTTGGGTTTCCACGCCCAAGGATTAACGTACATATATTATATAAAGGACAGATAAACTTCGAAAACAATTCGAAGTAAATACCTTTGGGACCATGGAGGTTATATACTCTATTCTCCCACACATGCGTGAGCGCAGATCTGGTGTGCTTGTCATTATAGGGAGCCGATCTGCGTTCAGGACTCAAATTTGCGTGCGTAGTAACCCCAGAACCTTCTGTAACCTGTCTAATCATGCACAAAATAATAGGGCGTAGGCATGTCTTGGGTACTTGTGGTCCCGCGGTTACCGTTACTGAACAACTATTACAACAGGAGCGTATGCTGCATCCAAAGCGGCAATACACTGTACGTCCAAGCCTTGATATCTTGATTTTGATCCTACCGGTTCCCCCAGCCCTTGCCGAAACGCTCGAGGTGGAAGTGCGTCCTTTCAACATCAAGGTACTAATCGTCCAACCCGGCTCCTTTCGCACCGAAGGTGTATTGCGTCACCCCTTTCACCCTGGGACAATTGCGGACTACAACGAAGCCCGAGCGGGGGCTATCAAGTTCATGGATTCCATAGCTGGTAATGAAAAAGGAGATCCTGTAAAAGGAATGGAGGTCCTGGTGGATGTCGTCCGAGGAGAAGGTGTATTCGAAGGGAGAGAGCTCCCGTTCTGGTTAGCTTTGGGTTCTGATGCAGAGCATGATGTGAGGGAAAAGTCAGAGAATATCATCAAGTCATTGAATATGCATGCAGACATCAGTAGCCGTTCTGATTTCGCGGCTGATAATTGAAAGTGGCAGGTGAAACAATTGTACCATATCAAAAGAATTCCCAATGAACAAAACTTTTCTGCTTCATGAACACATATCAATGAGAACATATTAAACTTGTATTACAAGGCGTGTTGTGAGCATTTGTATTTATGCTGTTAGAATACACAACATATCTATTCAACCATCATAAAGATACTTCAAACTCTGCTAAACAACACACCGAGCATCTGCAAGAATCACTCCAGTCCATTTCCCAACCTTTGGGTGTTGCCAAGTGACAACAGTGAAAAGAATGGGAAAGAGAAGAGAGAGATCCCCCGACGACACAAGCCAGTAGTGCAGTAGCAAGGTCATCGCGTCTCCATGTTGCAAGCAGAGCATGAAGAACAAGGGCGGCAAAAATTAGATAACCAAGAATGAGGGCGGTGCCCTCATAATAGTGGTTAAACTATTAAGAACAGATACTACACTTGATCTAAGCCAAAAGGCCAGAGTGGTAAAGAATCACTTTCGTTCCTTCGCTCCTTTTATACCCACCGAAGCTGTGCACGGACCATGTGTATTACAAAGCGCATCGCCAAACATGAGCATCATCCACCAGACGCATGTTTTTGCACTCGATATATCCTACAACGACTAAAAACTATATTACCTCTGAAATCGTTAACTAACTGCAATTGTGTCCTCGTCAGGTGGAAATCCATAGCCTCAACAAGCTATGGGGTAGTCTAGACTCTATATAAATTTGGAAAGTTCAAATATCAACTTCGTCAAGACAACAATATATTAGAAAAGTTGAACATATAAACTTTTCCATCCCGAGTCCCTATTACAGCCAGTTGACCGAACATATCTTTTATCTTATGGTAACCAAAGTATATGCCTCCCATCATGATTAATAATCCATTCACCACCGTCCTTACACCGGTAAAGTGAGCTTGACAGTGACCCATCCTGGAGTGACCATTCAAACTCCGGTGAAACGGGAATAAAAGTCATCGGTGGCGAACTGAATCGGTTGCTTCGAGATGCGCAAGCAGTGTATGTTAACGCGGGTCGTCAATGGAAACCGCGTTTCCATCCAGAGAGAATGTAATCCGTTACTCGTCTGAATGTGTATAGGGAGGAGTATGTCGCAAACAGGCAAGGCATTTTCCATTTCCTAGATCCCATAGTGTGAGGCTCTCGTCCCATAGGGATAGAAATCGTCTGCCATCAGAAGACACCGCAATAGCATCTGCATTGTGGACCACTTCAAAAGACTCGACCAGAGTGCGAGCATGGATATCGAATATACGTACTCTGCAGCCTGCTTGTAGAGCTACAAATGCAGAGTTGGGTGAAAACACGACTGTCATCTTGTGTCGATATAAGTCTGCAATGCGTCCGATGTGAATAAGCAAGTGCCTGTGATCACATCCCACAACCAGACGCAGCCTAACTCGTGTATGGATGCCATGACCTGCCCATCTGGTGAAAAAAAAGACACCTTGCACCACACCAGAGTTTTGAAGGATAGACGCTCCTTCTTGCTGGTATCCAATTTCACTTTGCCTCCAAATCTTCACAAAATCAGCCCCAGAAGCACTTGAAGCAACATAGCTCCCATCCAGAGAAAATACGGCGAAACGTCCGCCATACGCAATTGACACACATCCATTTTCTTGGCCAAATCCGTTATGATCTCTGTCCCTCTGCTTGTATACATGATCCTTTCCCCGTCGGTGGAAAACTGAACTGAGGATATCAAGTTGGGTGCGTGGTGACTTGAAATGGCATGAATAAGATCATAAGATCGTGAATCGTATAGTTTCACAGTATGGCCCGAAACAGCTAAAAATGAAACATGGGAAGATGCGACGGCTGCCACCGGTCCAATATGTTCGCTGAGAATCTTCAAACACATTCCATTTGACACACCCCATACTCGGACTGTCGAATCCCTAGACCCAGATATGACTCGATCCCTTGTTGCCGACCAGCAGACAGCCCACACATTGCTTGAGTGACCCTCCAAAACACTCTTGCAACAGTCGGAAGACGTGGACCAGACTCGAACAGTTCCATCACAACTGCCAGATGTAACCATTGTTCCACAAGGCGAGAATGCGACCGAGCAGATACCGTTAAGTGTGACTTTGAAATTTTCGTACGAGATTGCCTGCATGCAGGTCCCAAACACCGACCGCCTCGCGAGATAGCCCAGACACGATGAGACTATCGTCTGGTGAGAAAGCACATGCCCCTTTGCATTCGCCAAAAGCAGCTCGCCTCACTCCGGTCATGGTATCGAATATTGCCAAGGATTTGTATCCACAAACAGCAATTAGTGCACCGCTATGTGAAGACACGACGTCGTATGTTTCTACGTCCGTTGAAATTACCCGGACACACGCTGGCCAAGTCGTATCTATTGCGTTTAGCAGTCTAGCCTCTCGTTGTGGTAGAGTATTCGTATGACGGATGATGAAGGAGTTCAAGGCAATGCCGAATGATATGTGTGTATTGCTGACTGTTCCATGGCATCAAAAAATTGTAGAACGAATCTTTCACAGTCGTTAATCAGGTCAAAAAATCAGATCAAACGAACTTGAAGCGGACTCGGGACTTCTTGACTAAAAAAATGAACCTTCACTTTCCGGATGGTCTTGATCATGTAAAAATGCTCACATTCGTTAGCCACAATCTCAGATCATGGGGCGCATAAAGCGAGACCTGAAAGTTGTCCTCGATGCTCAACACCTCTAGCCATGACAAGAAGTGCCTCCGCAACAAATCGTCGATCAGGTCAATGATACAACCGATGTCGTAGTCATTCCTGGAGCTCGATGACGACAGGTGCTTGGCCCAGGATAAGCACGCGTATACTAGTGGAGCTCCAATGTATTGCCCGCGTCGTGCAGGAAGATCCTCAATATCTTTGTTCATAGAATAACGAGGTAAGTATATTCTTCGTCAACGTCGTGCTCATCAGCTCCTAGCACAGAGTGCCAAGCTTTAAATGTCGAGCAGGAGCATCGATGTGGTATCTTGAATCACAACATCGTTTTGGATCGGTGATAAAGTCGGCAAATGACTTGTGACACATCCTAATCGCTTCTGATTCTGATTCAGGCACAATGAGAACGGAATGTAAACAGGAAAGGATACTATATATCCTTTCTGATGTCGTTTTCAATATATTTGTGAGGCTCGCACATGAAAGAGGCTTGAGTGTGAGCACGATAGACCCAACAACATGGTGCAGCTGATCGAAGTATTCGTCATCGTCGTCGTCGATGTCAACAAAACTGGCCTCGAGAATTTGGTGATACATCACGTCGATCCCCATTTTCCCTTCATAGATAGTGCTATGAGGCAGGTCAAGACTTTGCTTGAGTCGGGCCTGGGGCGAGGCCCGCCGATAATTAACAAATCTGATGATGACAGAAGCGATAATGAAGAGACCAGAACATCTCTCCAGAATTAGAGTTGTCTTTGTCAGAAGGCCACAAGCCACTGATACAATCCTTTCTTCTTCTGGCGATTTTCTCCAGCTCTGTCTTCACGTATAATTTGATGTCAGAGCCCACGGTGGCCGATTCGACGCCATGCAATGGCAATTCCTTGGTCCGTAATCCCATGAATCCATATCGAATCCGATCTTCTGGTCTTTCCGTGATGGAATGTCGTCCATGTATTCAGCCGATGCTGAAAGAAATGCAGAAACTGGTTCCTTATCTTCGCATTCATCGAGTGCGTCGACAATAATTGTACAAGACAATCCAGATTCTTTGAGCGGTCGCACAAGGAGCTTCTCTAGTTGGAAAGTTAGTCCGTCGTGCTCTACATTTGGATTGGAGTGAACGATGTTGGCGAGGGCGGTCTTGAACCTCGGAAACCGATCTGCGAGCTCATGTGCCAGAGTTGGAAATATTAGTTTGAGATTTCGTCTATCGGGGACGTCGCGTGAGCAGAAGAAACTGGCTCCAAGACTACCACTTTTCGCAGATCGCTCTGCGAATGTTTGTGCGATCGTCGATTTCCCGCATCCTGCAATACCCCTCAGCCAATAGACGAACTTGTCCGGTTCATCTGCTTCCCACGCCTCGATGTCTTCTAGCACGCCTTTCCGAGGATCATCCAGACATGTCCTGTGCAGTTTAGAGCTATATCCAGCTTCCGTGGAACGGGGTAGCTTGTTGAAACATACTATTCAAAATTGTTCAGATATGAAAGACTAGCAAACATGAACATGTATACCAGCTTCCTGTTGAAAGCAAATCGTCAATAATCGATTTATCGAACAACGAATGGTGGACGGACGTTTGGGGTAGCTATGTTAACATTGGTCTGATTTCCTTGCACTTACGAAAAGTTGCCGTTCCTAGCGTCAACGCTCGAGGCTCCTGGAAAGAACCCAAAATTCGTAGGATTCGTTGCATCTTGCATATGGATGTCGGAGAGTTCGGCGCTTGATGATGACTGATGGTACGGCTGTCGGTTGGGTACGTCGTGAAGGCAGGGACATGAACTCGTGAGTGTCGCCCTAACAGTTATCAACAAGGAATGAAAGGTCTGCTCGCCTGGCGGCTACAAAATGAAGTGAGACCCACCAGGTGGAGATAACAAGAGGTTTGGGTAGTAGACGACCCTGTGCGCGTGGCACCTGTGCACTCTACAACACGCCAACAACTCGAGGACAACACAAAAAATATTTAGTATCCATAGAATATCGTTAGTTCTAGGATATATCTTGTGTGAAAAATCTGGCTATGTATCTGGTTAGTTGATAATTCCCGTCTCTCCACGAGGATAGCAGCCTCGAACCTAAGGCGAGAACTCGTATGGATACGATCCAAGAAGTGGACTTGACATCAAACTAACGTTCGTCTTGTCCGGGTGTCATCGAACTTGGGGGCTCGTAAGAACCATACGTACCAAGTAGCGCTTGAATGTGGGGCAAAGTGAGGTGAGTTTGGACGACGCCTTTAGGTGCACTTAATACTACTTATAATGAATGTAAACGACTGAAAAACTTGCCCACTAAAAATAAAAAGTATTGCTCCCGATCGTCCTTCTGAGCCTTAGGTTACCACCTCCGACTTCCAGAAGATACTCGATGCGTATTATTAAAAACCCCTCATCAATAGTTTGCAGTTGTCGATTCATTCACAACTTACCCAAGAATTGTTGCGAAAGACAGATCGTAAAAGAACTTGCCCTTTCTAGATTACACTTTCTCGGAATCTAGTATATATGCGGCAGACTCTTATCATATAGAAAGGTATATATATAAGGGATATCACGGATACAGTATAGTGTCCAGCACAAGC
>QGOD01000088.1:21917-33436 GCA_003313065.1 Sarcodon sp. MG97 | reverse complement strand
AATGCAGAGAATGCAACAACCCACTCGAGACCGTTAACAGGAACCCGACTATTCGAATTGTTTCGAGTCGTCGGCATCAATATCCTCCTAACGCTTGATCCAACAATTATTGTCCTCTCCAAACGCAGGGTTTTAGAGTTGTCCACTGCATGCCGTATTTATGATGTGCTTGGACGAATTGACGCTCGCTCATATTCAAGGATTTGGTCAAATTTGAGCAAAACTATCAACCAAGATCAATGGCTCTTTTCAAGAACAAAGAGGATCATCTCCTCGGCAACTATCGCACCCACAAGCCTCAGGCCTCAGTGGCCACACCACCAAGGTCACCGTGCTGCGGCCTTGTCAGAGCCACGACGAAGGATACTGTCGTCCTAGAAACTTAATCCATCATCGACATCGTGACTGAATCTGCGCAGCACTCTAACATCGAATCTCCAACAAACCAGCCATTATCCCCCAACCTTAATGGAGCGCACTCCGAGTGGAACAAGCGTACAAGAAGAACTCATGGCGATATCAGCCCAAACACGATTCTCATCAATACCGGAACAAGGAGGCGTCCTGGCTGACTGGGAAGTCCCTGTAAACATGGCCTATGCTCTTCATGCGGTGCGTACGACGATGCAATCAAAGTATCCGCTCTTCTAGCCTTCCCCTTTAATCTCAGGGCAAGTGTTTTGAGGGAATATCCGAAGAATTCTTCTTGCACTGCATTTCCTTCGAAGAGTCTCCTCTCACTCCTGCACTTTGCAATATCGTACAGAACCTCCGATATAATCCTCACATAAAGTACCATGATCGGCCCTAATTGTATTACTAGACACAATGCAACAATGTACATACATGTACATCATATCTCTAAACCTGCGGCACACTTTTTGCATCACCTTTCCAATTAACATATAATCCCTAGCCGTTCCATGATGTCTCTCAATATGTAAACCTTCTTTATACTGTATTTGTGATTCAAACCTGGTCGGGATAATTTACGGGATAACTGACTTATCATGATAACTCTGTATTACCTACTGCCTAAGGTTATATACAAGAGATTAGAAAACCGTATTATGAAATGAACGTGACGACGCGTGTACCAAGTATTACAACAGGAGAAAAAGGCGAGACGATCAATAGATCAAATGCATGCATGGCAAACGAAAGTAATCTGTAGTAGACGAACCGAAATATATTTTACACATCAAAGAGGTATTCTTCCAGCATGAAATTGTTTTGGTTGCACTCATCACGATGCTACATGCTTCATCTTCACATTACTAGGCATATAGAAGGCGACGAAGATGCATCCTACGGTCCAAATCACAGACTAACAGTGTAATGTGTCGGCGTTTTAAGCTGCGTAAGTTGCAACCATGGGATGACATAGCCGCCACTTCCAACCCTAAGTTTTTTTTATCAAGTTCAGAATGCCAATGCGTAAAGATGGACAGGAACTCACTGAGCAATCACAGAAATGTAAACATCGAGCTCTCCGAGTGGCAGGATCCCTAGGGAGCCCAAAGCACCTTTGGGCAAAAACACGTTGTTCACTGTACCGCTGTTCGCTGTTTGGTGGGGAGGGATGACATAGCTACTGAAGGATTGGTCGAAATGTGCATAAGTCGTCCCTCCAACCTTGGCGTCCGCCTGGATCATCAGAATGATGAGTTCAGTGTCCAGTGGGTTATGGACCTGTAAAAACCCTATTATAGGACACAAAGGATGTATAAAAGATCATTACGAACATCGAAGTCGATTGAAATCATTGAAGTTATAATGCTGGAGAGCGGGATGTTGGCGTTGATATGAATAAGAATTGGATTAGCGTTCAAGCCTGTGACATATGTTAGACGGCGACAAGGTTCAATGTAGCCAGGTTTTGTACCTTTAACGCTCGTTGACAAAGAAAGTCCTTCAAGAGCAGGTTGCAAAGACTGGAATGGTGTACTTGCAGCGTCACCCTTGATTGTCAACGGAATGTCAGCCCCGCTCTGCAGATAGTTCGAAATGAAGTCTTGTGCGGTGGTATCGTTGGCGTTTTGAGGCTCATAATGGAATTCGGTGGCAACAACATTTGTACCAGGGACGAGATTGAATGGCTGTCAAAAGCAGGTCAGTCACTCCTAAGCTAAAATATCAAGAATGCTCACGTTTATAACAGCGCGCCCGATCATCACCCCTTTGTATTCTACAGGAAGGGCAATATCGACAGTCTCCAGAGAAACGCTGGACGGGTTCTGTAGAGTAGTTTGTAAAGGAGCATTGATATATTGATTGCCTCCATTGCCACCACTGCCTGAGATGGCCACATTACTCAAAATTGCGCTACCGCCGAAGGCGTTGATACCTGAAATCGGGTTAGAGATATTTTACAAAAGGTTGAACTGACTTACCACCCAATGATGTAGAAACATCGAATGGAATGCTAGCAATCGGAACGTCGCCAATGGAGGTGCGAGCAGTAACGTCTGCAGAACCCGTAAGACCGAAAGTAGCGGATTTTGTATCTGTAACATGTTGGAAGAGTTGTTGGAAACCAGCATTATTTGTCGACTTCAGAGGTTGATCTTGGAACTGGAGTGGGAGATTCGCATCGTTGCCGGTCGAGACACCACCATCGACTGATACTTTTGCAATTTCCAACTATCATACCAATATCAGTCAGGTCGGAGGAATGCAGTTAAGATTCTTACCGTGGCAAAGGCACCATTTGAATCTGTGAGTGTAATATGTTCTGCAGACTCAACGACTTGAAGGGAGAACCCAAAGGGATTCTTGTATACTGCGACAGTGTTGTTTGAGCTGGCTAATGGGGCAAAGTCTTCATCACTTGAGACAATTTTGACACCAAAGTCATTCAGAGCGATTGATTGAATGATCTGAAACTGGATGAATCCTTGTATGGATTGGAATTAAAGTATAACTCACCTGGAATTTTTGACCAGGTAAGGTTACTTGCAGCGTTAATGTTTTGAAAGCCGTGCTTAGCCACTGAACAGTACCACTAGATCCAGTCGGTTGTACAAAATCTCCTTGGACGCTCAATGTCTGGCTTTGACCTTGCAGATAGTTGGTGAACAAGGTTCCCATAGCGTTCAGATCGTTTCCGCTCTTCGGCGTGATGCGACCACTCAGGTGAAGTGGTGTCACGGCGTTGGGGGCCAAGAAGAGATTGTTACCAGACAAAGCTATGATTATTGCTTGAGATCAGGGTCAGAAGCAATGGCCGGAGGACTTACGTCCGACCTGAACGCCGTTGAAGAACGCTTGGAAACCAACTGTACCCAGGTCGATACCCAGTTCTGAAAATCGTGCTTGAGTAAATAGAAGGTAGTGGTTTAGTATTCGACATACGGGATGGAGAAGGAATTTTGGAGTCGGTTTCAATGTGGATACCACCATTCGGATCATCGCTAGGAAGCTTGAAGTTGCTAATCTCGACGCCAGGCAAACCGTTCAAAGCTTTGAGCGTGATGGTCTTGGTTAGTTGAACATTGTCGAAAATCGTGCCCAGAGCGGTGACACGAAGTTTCGTAGTAGAAATCGTCCAATCGAAGCTTGGATTATGCAAAAGGAATATTGCAAATTGTGTGAATCTGGAAGCGCATTCATCAGGCATCGCTAAGTGTTGAAGTGACAAAACGTACCCGTTTTGGTTCGTAATTGTCAAATGGCCCTTAGTTTGGTAATTCGGAACACCGACATTCGCGGCAGCACAAACTTTAAAGAAGAATCAGTATCCATACAGAAACAAGTTATGGACCACATACCATCTGGCAGCGCAATCGTAGCAATATCCTGACCCTGCCAGGTCACGCTAGACTGTAGTTTAGTCTCACATTGGTGGGTGAGAAATAACCAGCGCTTACGTCACAGGCTCGACAAAGCTGATCATTGCGTCGAGCGGCCCAGTTCCTGTAAGAGAACCCTGCAATGCGAGATCAAAGCCATCATTTGCAACATTTGTGATCTTTGCTTGTGTGAAGGTCAATTGCGCCTGAGATACAAGCGCTTGAGCAATAGGCGCGGAGACAGCACCAATTAAATATAAGGCAGTGCTGTCAGTCTAGAAAGGCAAATTAAGTAATATTCAGGACTGGGGAGGTTCAAAATTACTAACAATTGCCGGGACATGAGACTGGTTGAAAACAAGATCGGTCGCATCTGCATGAACGTGTCAGCATTACAAAGATTAACGTAGCACATGGACGTACAGTCATCTAGCTTAACGGATGTCTGAATGCCCAAGGTAACTTGGAGACCTTTCAACGCAGCTAGAATTGCCCCATTGACATCGAATTGGTGTCCACTGGTTCAAGTGTCGGTCAAAGGTGTACAACAAGCGGAAACCAGCTACATTACCTGTCACATGCAGGCTTGTTCGTGTCAACTGAGGTCGTGACCTGTACCAGATAGTTAATTGAGACAAGGACAAGTGGATGACCACTCACGTTGCTATGTTGGACAGGATTCTGTAGAACAATGTTGAATAATTGCGGTAGTGGCCCAAAGTTGATATTCTTCTCTTTCGACAGCGTCAGCAACAAGTTTATAAGGTTCGAAGGGTCGAGATTAAATTCGAATGGAAGGGTATCAGATTTGATACTGCTGTGACCATTGGCGTGTATAGGGTTAGATGTGCGATCGACGTTGTTGATCTTGCCAAGTACAAAATTTTCATAGACAGCTGTCGCGGACATCGTCAGAAGGTTGATGCTCGCAGTGAAAGGGTTCGTCAGATCAAATGTTACTGAGGCAATGCCGGTCTTCACGATGTCAGTTGGAAAAACTAGCGAAGTGCTGGTGATAAGGTTTTGGTGCAAGGGAGGGATGTTCACCGGATTGAGCACGATCTGAGACAAAGCGGTTGTCAGGGAAATGATGTCGGTAGAGTCCTGACTTCCAGCAATAGTTGTGGCAGAAGTGATCCCTTGTAGGAAGTTGGCCAGCATGTGTTGACCCGATGCAACAGCTCCACCTTGAGGCGAGTAGTGCACGCCTACGAGATGAACGTTACTTTGCGTGAGATCAAAACGCCAAAAAAATACATACCGACGGCGTAAGAATTATTCCCAGGTTTGATGACCATGTTGGGCTAATCAATGCAGAATGTTAATGGAATAGACATGAACATGAAACACAATACGAACAATAACGGCAGTTCCAATATTGGAACTTTCGAATTCCAAGTTGAATGCAACGTCGCCGGTGCCTTTAAAAAGTGTGAGGAGAATCATTGACTTGAGAACCAATGTAGCACAGACCAATTGTTAGATTACTGAGATTCAGATATCAGATATGTAAGGGTGTGAGAAGAGAAACAAACGAACCTAGGATTCAGAAGTGAAGTGTCTACATTGATAAGTAGGTAATCGGGGAATCCGTGGTTGACATCCAGGTTGCTAACGATGGTAGGTACAGTATTGAGTCCCTGCAGACCAGCGAGAGTACTCTGTACATCAAATGCAATATCTGTCAGAGAAATAACACCGACTGCCGTGGAGGCATCGGCGTTCGCAGAACCGGTGAGACCCATTGTTTGGGTTTTGGACAGCGTAGTGGACGCTAAGAAGTCTTGGAATACAGCATGCTTGTCCCCATACGCAGCAAATGGAACATCTTTGAACGTCAGATGGATGATCCTGTCATGTACATCAGTTTGGACTGGGCCATGAGGAACCGAAAGCAAGGCAAAAATGTCCCCATTGAGGCTGACGCCGATATTTTCGTCCATGCTGACGATGTCGACAGGGAAAGCGAATGGAATTTGGAAGGCGGCAGTAGTCGCAACAGTGCTCGTCGCAGGATCCCATTCAGTAGGCTGCGTGAACATCAGAGAGAGCTCGCTTAATGTAATCGACTTGATGATGTTCAAGACGCCTTGGTTGGGTAGAACAGTTGCAACAGCAAGAGACTTGATGCCTTCGTTCAACCAAGTAACCTATGTAATAACTGTAAGTTGAGGATTTCTCTAAAGGAAACGACCTTACGCTGCTATCGCCCGCACTGTCGCCTTGTACAGTTACGTTACTGTTCTTGCCGTGGATGAAGTTGTTGAACACAGCGGATACGTCGGCAAGCCCTTGATCGGAATTCTGCTTGATGAGTCGACCGCTCAGTGGGAGATTGATGGTAGAGAGGGGAGAAAGGGTAAATGGCTTTCCTGCACCGACCGGACCCAGACTGGTTTGTCCAAAGAACGCTTGGAATCCTAAAGAACTCAGGGCAATACCAACTTGTGAAGGCTAAATAATAATGAGAACGATTCGTAAGCAAGATGACGTGAGACAAACGTTAGTAACGGTGGAATTGATATTCAACGTGATACCACCGGCGGGATCGTTGGATGGAAGATCAAAGGAATTGATGACAACACTGTTCTGAAGGTCGTTCATGCCCTTTAACGTAACCTTCTTGGTGTTCAACGAAATTTGCGGAACGGAGATACCTATGGGATGCCTGAGTCAATCATACCTTCAGCCAGTCAACGTCACGAACCAAGTGCGGAAACTATATAATCTTTATCAGGTCATAGCAATTTAAATGCATGGGGGAAAACGTGCCAGTCAAGTTTTGTGCAGAAATCTCCCAGTCAAAACTTGGTTGCGTGAGCAACACCTAATAAAGATTTAATTTACTTCCCCAGTTATTACGGGCTCTTGAATCGACTTGCCTTTGTGAAAGCAGTGAGTACAGTAGTACTGGCAACTTCGAATGTGGCATCCAGGTTGAGCGTAGCACCGACGTCTCCGGTCAACTTGACATCTGGCATCCTCATTGACCCAAGCTTTTGTGCATTCCAAACAATGTCGAGGCCACCACCAAAAGAAATCGTTGCATCAACTGGGGTATTGATCAGGGTCGAGTCACGACGAGTAAAATGCGACACCTACATGGTCCAGCATTTGCTATACCACCGTGCAATTGAACACCAAAGGACGTTTGCGCAGGATTCGTGATAGTAAGGTTGTCAATGCTGGCATAAATGCGTTCGTTGAATGGAGGTGCAAAGGGGGGGGGGGGTCAGAAACTTACGACAAAACGCTACCATCAACGATTTTCTGCACAATTGGCCCTGCCAAGATAGGAAGCAGGAGGTTCAGACTATTATCGGTCTTAGTGGATACTGCTGTCTGGGTGTATTGCAAAGTAGTTTGATAACTGCCAATTGTGACAACGGTTTCTAATGCGACATCGGCTTGAAGCTTCTTGAATGCAGTGTCCACGTAAGAGACAAGATCGAAGCCACTTGATTGAATAACCCTGAGATACACCATAGAAGTCGCAAACAAGGACCACTCACGTGTAGATATTAGCTCTGGAAGTTAGATCCCTTTTTGCCACATTGGAACTACTATTCGAAGTCTGCACATATTGATATCCACCGAGGGCGACAATTCCATCAAGCTGAGTAGTGGGTAATCCCGCAGAGACCGCCAAAGCCCTCAGAACAGTGAATAATGATGGAGGGTCCATGTTCATATCCATATTGAGTTGGGGTGAATTCGTGGTCAACCTTCCGGGTGCCTTCCAGAGATCAGAGCTTGTGATAGATCCGAGGTGGATTCCAAGATAGGAGACGTTGGAATTGACTTGGGAGATTGATAGGTCAGCAGCGAAGGGGTTAGCAAGAGAAACAGAGACGTGGGTGATGTTATTCTGATGACCCGTGCTGTTGAGGACAACGAGGGATGCAGACTCGAGCAATTTGGACTTCAGACCTGGAAGCGTCGCATTGATATCCAGCAGCGAAAAGGCTTGGGATAATGATGCAATATTCGTGCTTTGGTTGTAGCCGGCAATTCTCAATAACACGTCTACGATTGGTTGTCAGGACATTATTGTCACGAAAGAAGAAAAACATGCCTTCAGACGCAACGAACTTGTCTAAAGTCTCCAAACCTTCTGGACTGCTGTTGGCCTAAGAAATCTTGAGAAACGCTGTGAACTTCATGCTGATGACTGGAACTCACAGCGAAGGTAGATTGGGCGTGGATTGAATTGTTGCCCATGTCCAACGTCAAGTTTGGCAATAGTACAGTGCCAATCATAGAACTGTTGCGATACAATTGCAAGCCTAACAATACTAAGGAAGAACAAAGAAATGAGGTTGCAAAACCACTCACTCAAATCACCAACAGAGAGGTTCAAGTTGGAAGGATTATCGATAGTCACTGTATAGCACATCAGGTTACAAGGTGGATGAGAATCATAGCTTTGAAGATTACCATTGATGGCTAGTTCTAATCCATTTGCTGTTCCGCCAACCACATCCACACCAGTAATACTGACATAACCATTCAAGCCTCTCAATCCATTCAAATGTGATGTCACGTTAAACTTGATAGGATCGAGGGTAATTTGGCCGACGCTAAGATTAGCCACCGCGTGGGACTGGCCAATGAGGAGGAACTGTGGTGTAGTTTCTTCGAGTACATTAGCGGCTAGAGATTAGCGTCGCGTCAGTAGTGCAAATTTTATGTGATTCATTCACGCACTGTACTGCGAGAAAGTTGACTGGCTTTCGTCTGGTACAGCTAAATAGGTGTCCTTGAAGGTGATGTCGATGATTCCCTCGGTATCCGTACTACTCAAGACGGAAATGTTAGAAGTGGATGCTCCCAAAGGCTATAACAATCAATTTATCAGCAAAAAAACGCATAACGTTTGTGCTCCTCGACTTACAGTCGAAAGTTCTGCAGCAACCTTTCCATCCAAGTTGGTTATGTTGAATGCATTCTTGATTTGCCCGATAGAGAGATTAAAACCAAATGGTAACACTGTACAGAGCGGTTATAAACATATACTGATGGAAGTTCATTACTTACCCAATTCTGCGTTGACGCGTCTAGAGATCGCTAAAGGCGCCCAAGGCTTCGTCGCATTGAATACTAAACTTAGATCTACAATGTCGATTGATCGAATGGGATTAATGGGTTGCGGACTCTGGAAAGGTATATTCAAGGTCAAGCTCTTCAAACCGTCACTTAACCACGAAATAGTCGAGCCATCAGAGGCCAGAATGGCTGACCTCCCAATCGCTTTAACAGGCGACAGCTCATGGTTGAGATAGTTGGTGAACAGCTGGGACAATAAGGTAAGATTTTGCGAGCCGTATTGTTTAACCAAAACGCCTTTGAGCGCGATATCGTTAGAACCTGCTACGAGCTGTACACCAGCTGCTGAACCGGTTCCAATATACATGTCTTGGTAAAATATATCAAACACTATTGTCCCAAGTGCAAGCTGGAAGGGACTGTAGAAGTTTGTTTATTATGGAAGTTTAGCTAAAGGCTAATTGATGACATACCTTTTGTTGTCCAACTCAGTCACAGCAACAAAATTGATACCGTCACTGGCATCACTGGGAAGCTGGAAGTCCTTCAAAAGGACATTTCCGTTGAAGTTATTGATGCCTGGGCATTAATTACGCTCCAAATAATTGAAAACATCGGAAAACGTGCAATGTGCTTACCGTTGAGTGTCACTGATTTCTTGAAAGACAAACCGTGGGCAACTGGGAACTTGAGTGCCGCAACCCGGACGTTCTTACTTGTCAATAGCCAAGTAAAATTCTGGCTTGTGATCATTGTGGTCGTGAAACGTCCGAACGCGTTCTGATCCGTAATGGTAAATTGAACCGTCTGGTTAACATACGCGCGTTTGTGCTTCACGGTAAGTTCCTGCAAGTTGAAAGCACCAAGTGGAGTGGGATTCTTGATACCAGGTTCTTCCCACGCAACATTAATGGGTTGCAAGAAGTCAATTTTTGCGCCGAAGATGCCTGCATGGCTAACCCATCCGTCCATCTCGAGAGTAAACGACCCGTTTTGAGGATTAACTATCGCGGCCTTGTCGATATTGAGAACGGACACGTCGACGATGTGCTGGGCGATAGCACGAACAACAGGGAATAAGATGATGAACAGTAGTGCGATACCGAAACAAGCGCCAATGATGGCGGTAATAATGAACCAACGACGCTTCCATAGAGGTATCTTTGCTGGAGGCACATCATCGGGATTTTTTTCTGCTGGACCTGGTGCATCGACCGTTTCGCTATGTCCTACTTCATCGTGGGTGTCTGAAAAGAATGACGGGGCACCAGTTGCGGGAGGGACAGCATTTGCTATTCAACCAAGATTAATCAGATGTTCCCTCTACAACTATGGATTCCATATGTACGAACCTTTTAGTGCCACCATCGATTCAGTACGACTCCCGCCGTTTCCAGCGTAGACGCTCTCATACCCGGGGTATAATCCAGTAACTGACTGTACTCGGTCAGTTTGCTCCATGACTGGAGCAACACAAAGGAGGAAGGGGGTCGGGGGTATTAAATGAGAAGGAGCGGATGTGCCAAAAGGCTCTACAATCATGTGGCGGTAGCACTATGTATATAAATGGTGGGTCAGGAATCGCGGAAGGCCTTCCAGATCTCCAGCTCCACTGGATCGGAAGCACGCATCACAGCGGACAGCAAGCTTCGTGCGGACCTAGGGTGGTTGCAAGGTTGCCCTAATCGTCTGTCTACTAAGCGTCTGAAACAGAGCCTTCTTGCTGATGGAAAATCTTCCAACTTGATCACAGGATGTACGGGTGCAGTTGATCATAATAATGGTGCTAACCAGGGAAGAGAGTGAGCCACCCCCACGGGGTATGATGCCGTAGGTGCACTTGCGCCCTCCAGGTCGACACAATATGTGAGGACCACAGGCAAGAACAAAAATGCATTTTTGCTCTCGTCGGTTGTGTAACGAAGTATGACAAAAGAAGGTGACGACCAGGGGAGCGTGATTAAAGACCCCATGGACCCCTCGATTGGCGCAGTTGTACGTGGGAATCTTCTGGGGCGCTAGACTTGGAACAAACAGAATGTTCCGCATCAGTGTCGGCAGCGCCGTGCTATTTTGTTGTACCAGCGGTACTCACATGAGTGCTACGGCTCCCCAAGGCACTTATTGACTCCAGATCGGCTAGCACCAATACTAAATATAGTAAAATTCGTACGAATTTTACTATATTTAGTATTTGGCGCTGGAGCCCTGTACCTGCGGCAAACGAAAAGTGCCCGCTACGGTACCCATGGTATTGGATTGTAGAATGCCGTATGGAGGATCGAAAGAGGCGACCGCCGTGATTGATTGTCGGGCTCGTAGAGGAATGGTGGTTGTGTCAGAATAAGAGAAGCAGGCTGCGACAAAGAGGGATTGGAGGAAGACGGTCTGCAGTAGGATGTTCGGGAGTAGCAGTGTCAAGGCCCCATCCCTCAGTCTTCAGCCGCCATTCTTAAATAGGCAATCCAATTATGTAATTTACTATTCGGTCCCGTGCTTACTTGTTTGCAACGAGCTCAATGCAATAAATGTCTCTCTTCGTCTTCGTACCTCAGTTCGTTATCGTACATCAACAACGACTGAGTTGATTCGTATTAAACACGTGGCTCTACCAAACACTCAGTGAGTGGGAATGAGATAACGCCAAATATGAAAGATACTGATCACCATCTGTCACGGTCG
>QGOD01000088.1:8633-21720 GCA_003313065.1 Sarcodon sp. MG97 | reverse complement strand
ATATATAATTTCGGGACAAGGGCTCACTTAAAGATATTGATACCCAAGTCGACTGTCTCACTGGACGGTGGTGTCCCACTGGGCGGTGTATAACTGTAGACATTCTCCGCTCACTGGATTGCGTGTCACGAGAGCACCTTCCGAACGGAGTTCCCACGTTTTCGACAAGATTGTTGTGGACCTTTATTCCGCGGTGTCTCCAGGTCTCTGGTCTCTAGAAGTCCGTGTTATCAGTGAGAAATCATACTCGGAACCGGGTCTTGTCACCTCTCCGCACCGAGTCTTATGCAAGTCTGTCGAAGCATCTCACCTTGTTGTTCTTGTTGATGGCCAGGTGATCATGCAGAGTGTCTTTAAGGGCCACCGCACCCGTCCCTCCTATTCAGTCTCTTTTCCATGTGAATATGCCATCTGAAGTTTTCTTTCAAACTTTGCCCGCAAGAGTTTCAGCTTCGTCGCTCCATGACCCATGGTAACCTCTGTCAAATGGGGATATAATCGCCGTGAACTCTATGATAAGAAGTATCATCATCACCCCTTCATCTCTTTTGCGATTTATTCTGGTGCGCTATGTCCCCAAGTGGCAAGTGAACCCATCAACTTTTCCCAAATAATTTCTTCAACCAGCAAACCCAAACTTCGTTGATGCCCACAAACTTTTTCGTACGGACCTCCCAGGGCAGCCGCTAGAATACTGTCCGAAAATCGTGCTCGTCGCGTTAAACGTTCAAATGCAATACTCTAGAGGAACGTAATACAAGACAACTCGCTGCCTCTTGGTTGATAGAAACATATCCATCTACGTACAACCATGAATCCCTTGGCGCTCGACGTCACCAAATCGTTCATTGACAGCTTCACCGTGATGAATGAAGGCCGGAATCACCATAATCGACTTCCAGATTGTTACGCAATGTTGTTCGTGCGCCGAGTCTTTCTCGCGTATACACGACCTGTACGATGTTGTTATGTGATAGACGCTTTTCCAAAAGAAACCCAAAACCCTCCTCGTCTCTACGATCCCGTCGAGCTAGCCTCATCCAAAGTACAGGGATGGATAATAACACCCTTCACCTCGGACATTCGCACGGATCACTCTAATCACAAGCATTGTCCTTGACGTTTACACTTTGTGCCCTCTAGTCATTTCTCAGCGCTTATGACGGTCGACCCTTGAACTTTGTCAGCATATCTCTCGACCAATCCGCATTTCGAACCACCTGATCGTTGATATGCGTTTCAAATCATTCTTGCATCCTGTCTTTCGCGAATAAAACGTCGAGCAACAACTGTTTGCTCTCACTGCATACCGGGTGAATGCAGGCCGGATTTTCTTTTCTGATTAAAAGCTCACCTTGCGCATTCTTCAAATTTTCATCACATTACTTGATCCTATTCATCCCACCCCACTTCCCACTTTTATGATATGACAAGGTTCGATTCGTGTGCCTCCTGACCGTGATTCTCTCATTTCTGCCGGCACGAACCCTGCTGACGTCGAGTTTAACGACAAGAACTCCAAAACGACTGTTCTTCTACATGAATCTATCTTTCTTCGTCTTGCACTTGCGTTCAAACTACCCAACACCTCTCATGTATTGGCAACCGCATCCCGACTTGCAGACGTACGTTGTTCACGGGCGCTTCCTTGTTAAATCAGCATCTGTATCTCCGTTACGTGCGTCAATTGACTGGGTTAAATGATGCAGTACTACCTGGTACTAACTGTGATGAACCGGAGCTAGCACTTATTAGGTATAGACCGGAAGATCGTGGAGAACGGCGTGTCTTGAACGCAATCAGAGTTCAGTAGGTCTGAAAGGTACGGGACATTATGTCGCTGAGTTAGCAAAAGATTCGTAGCGCTGAGATGTTCGGTTGTGTATCTGGCAGTTCGGGACATGGGTGCACTGCTTCCTTCTTGAAACATCGGCGGCCCAGACCATGTGGAAAATATACCAGTTGGAATCATGCGGTGTGAGTCCCGAGTCACACCGACGCAAACCTCGGCATGTAGCGCCGATGAAACAAGTCTGAAATATTTCAAAGTATGAATCTGTGCAACTGCGTGGGACCAATCCCAAGTTCGGTATTGGCCCGCCTTAATTCAAAGTCGCGGCATCATAAATTGTGACATCATGCTTCCTTTGATCTTATCTAGAATCGATCGACAATCGTAAAGAAAAGGCGATAGGGTGTGATCTACAAACACTGGGGAAATAGGAAAATAGAGAGGATATGCAGCGTGCTCGAATGAGGGGATGCGATATTGATACGGAATATATATGATGAACACACAGAAAGTCCGTCAGCTATCAGCTACAGCGTGGATAGAAAGGTTGGGTAGGACAACAAGCGGAAAAGGATCTAAGGCAGTACAATTGACAAACCAAAATGAAAACAAAATAAGGCGAAGACCCATGACGGAAAAAGGAAAAAAAAAACTGAGCGTCCATAATGAAACGCACGTTGATGACAACTCGTTGAATTATTCCTGGGGCTTGCTTTCCAGTTCTTCAATAATCGCCACCGGAACCGTGATTTCATCTGTTGTGTCCTCAGCAGGCACAGAAATTACCTGCACCGCAGGCTTGGAGACAAGAGAGTCGTCGTCGTCTGCACTGGAGCCTTTATCTTTCTCCTTCCTTACTCCTCGTCTATTTCTCCTTGTCCCACCACCTGCAGTCCTAGCTCCTCTTTTCGCCCTTCCGTAGGTCTTACCCGGACTGGGATTGAGAGGGGGATCTTCGTCTTTGTCCACTACCATACCGTCGTCTTGCCCACGCACTGCCACAGACGGGCTTGGCGAAGCCATGTGAAGATGATCACGAACCGGAGTACTAGAAGTAGCTCTATTTCTGTTCCTCAACCGTTTGGGCGGTGGTAGTAAGGAACCGGAAACGTTATCATCGTCTACTTCCTTCCTTCTCCTCTTTGTTATTACAACAGTCCCGCTGAGTTCACTGGGCGAGGGTGGTGTGGTAGTAATGGTAGCACCTGTAGCTGTACGGCGCTTCCTTGGACTCGTGTTCTCGCTTTCTTCCTTTTCTTTGTAATTTTCGGTATAATCAACTAAATGATCTTGATCCATTTTGTCCCGGAGTTTCGCCACCATTTTTCGCGACCGACCAGAGCTTCTGTTTCTTGTAGTTGGAGGTCTAGATCGACCGGAAGATGTCTGAGGGATGTCGGATTGGGGTGGAGCTATCGAAGACTCAGTGGGATGTTCCTCAGAAACGCTAGGAGAAAAAGGGAATAAAGAAAGTGCGAGTGCACCGAGGGGGTGGTAGAGAGGGAGTTGGGGGGCGAGAGCATAGATTGACGACGTTGTTAGTGGTTTTGCGGATGCTGGTCTCGACGGAGCTTTGATGGATAAAGAGTGGGATGGAGAGCGAGGTGAGGAACTCGAGGTGGACGGAGAAGGGTAGGTTGAAAATGGAAGCGTAATATTTGTGGTCGCTGGAGGAGGGGGACTAGTAGATTCTGTCGTGGAGCTATCATTTGACGGCTGTCGTTCGATGAAAATGCCGACTGGATATTGGGAGCAAGGAGAGCGATATGTGATCAGTGGCTTCCGTCTTTTGGATGAGGACTGGAGAGGAAGAGGAGTTTTCGGGGGAGGAACAGTGTTGTCTGTGGCAGAGGTGACGACGACATCTTTGGGTGGAGTGAGAGGAATTTTACATTGGGTTTTGAAGGGCTGTCTAGAGCCATGGACGGATGTAGAGAACGGATCCATGTTGGGATAATTTCGTTACGGCGGTACTGGGAAAATGGGACTGGATTGGAGAGAGCTTGGGAAGGACGGTGGCTCCGATTGGTGTCGTTGCCGTCGACTGTGCGGTGCAGAATGAAGGATGGGCAGAGCACAGGCAACTCAAGCTCTTCTTCTCCCCGGCCCGTAACTCCGACTAACCCTGATCTCATTTGCCCTAATCACGTGGTCATCTACCTTGCGACTCCCGGTCGTTGCAAGCCGCTCGTGTGTCGCTTTCTTCGAATATTAAGTGGCCAACAGAGACGAAGAGCACATTCGTGGCCACACCCACTTTATGTACATAAACAGGCGGATCGTGAACCCATCCGAATGGATCTCCGTCAATTTACACGCGTTCATTGTTATAAAGAACATATACATGCGTATGTCTTTCTCATATCGACTCTCCCTTTTCTTTGACTGACTGTTCATCCAAGATTTGTATAATGTCCCTCTTTTCACCATCTAAACCAAATAAGCCAAGCTCTCCTGCAGCCCTTCTCCACATTCTCGCAAATACTCGCTCACACGAGTCATTCAACTCAATCGTTCTTGAAAAATATCTTTGCCCGGCACTCGACGCACTCCCTTCGGGTCAGCAAGCCAGTTTATTGAGAATACTGCTCGAGGCTGACAGAGCTTCCCAGAATGAAGATGTGCCTTTGCACTTTAATAAGCTCGGCTTGGAAGACGAAGATAGTGACGGACTCGACTACGAAGACGAATTCAGTAATGTAGAAACGGTGGATCTGGAAGCCAGGACTAGAAAGATCAGAGCATTGCAGGCGGGTGGAACAGATAACAATGAACTTCTCGCATATGAAATCTCAAATTGGCTCCCCACGCTTTGGCGGATCGGATCAGAGAGAGGATTGGAAAGCAAAGCCGTGCATTCGGCACTGGTTTTTTGTAGAAATGTCGAGTGAGTCCCCTTCGTCTCCGATATCATATTCCGTCGACCAAAGTGCTGAGATTCTCCGTTCAGGCTTGAAAGCGTAATCGCCTTAGGGATCGTGAACTCAAAGAAACAATTGATATATTATGAGAAACTGCCGACCAGACGTCATATCAGCTGGGTCTGGAGGGAGATATTGATAAAGCGGTTGTCCGTTGGTGATGTGGACACCACTATTGCTATTCTGAGGAAGTTGACTAAAGATGATGTGGACGATATCCTGGGGTGGTTCCCATCTAAAGAAGACGGTACGTCTGTTCGACCCTGCGTCACAATGATGCTAATACGTTATCTAGGGAAATCTGGTGGGAACGCGCATCATCTGGACCACTGGAGTATCGACATCAAGGACAACGTTGTGGATAAATTGGAAGGGTTGTTGGAACGTCTCCGGGTGTAAATGTTAGTCCGGTAACCGAACTGTATGGTTCGCATCTGGTTACCGGACTTTGCAAATCTTGCCGAATTCCGAACTGGAATATTCCCACAATGTTCCCCCACTTCATCCAATAATACGATTGTATTTGCACATTTCCAAACGATACAGCCATGATCCGTGACGTCAAAAAATCATTGAAAGCCTCAAGTCAGATTAGTGTCGTAAGCCCTCTATCAAATAATTGAAAAGAAAGTTACCAGATAACCATGTACGTACAGCATGTTCGCCTTGACTGCTCAGCCTCAATAGCGTACCCATTCGAGTACCGACCTTCCTGGTCTTAGAGGCCCTTATTCTACCGAAAAGCGATTATTACTTTCCAAATACCCACTGCCGCGAGGTGAAATGTCACACTTTACGATACATTCATCGAATTGTCATTGAACTACATTGTACAGGTAGGGGATTGATGAGTTTATTGACACATATTGACATTAGGACTTCAATAGGGCCCATCACCAAGGCTTTCGCTACTTTTAAAAGCTTGTAGACGCCACAAGTGGTCCAAGTAGCTCCTTAAGCGAGAAGATTCTGCTGATGATGGAGGCAAGCCGTTATTATCCGGTCGGGTTTTTCTGATGGAATGGACGCTATATAATAAAACCATGTCTTAATTGCTACGGGTTATGGCTATATGAGTGTTGTTTTAGGGAAGCGGAAGCGTAAGCTTGACATTTCTTTCTGATACGCATATCGTCAGGCCCGGCTGGTAGTAAGGTTAAATCGCTGTTGACAAAACTTTGTGGACCTTCTGGGGGCGTTATAAATGAATGCAGATCATAATGCAGAAGGGTGGACCCCTCAGCATCGAGTTATCATGCGGAATTAAAAGGAAATTGTCTATTTTACACCGTGAAAGATATACCAAGGCTAAATGTTATTTTGAGGCTGAGATTCTTTAACTAAACCCCCAAGTTGTTTGAAATAACTACCTGAGGTTCATTGTCAGGACGAAGATGTGGGCATACAAAAGATGTCGGGTCCTGAACTGACGTATATTCCCACAATCGCTCCTTCTGCTTCTTGAATATTGAACTCCTAGTCACTCGTACATTCTCAAACACAATTGAGTCACGAGCTGAGAAAAAAATTCAATATATGAACTCCTTGTGGCCATGCATTGCAAGAGGCGGCCAATTAGTTGAGGAAGTTGCCAGACAGCACGTTCAGTCATGCATACCAGGTATACAAAGCATGTTCGGTAACGTGTTGGTCCCATCTCTTTGGCTCCCATTTCTAGTCAACCTCAGCTCGTTAGCACCGCGCATCTGTGAAGTTCCGAATGTCAAGCGAAATGTTGTATTTCCCATAACATTCATGGCCTTGTTATTGAACCGTCTGTAGAATCAACACAATGCCACAGATAGTTACCTCGATGGGACAGCCACCTGTGGATGACGGAGAAGTCAGTGACCACGAAAGCGTGTATCCGCCTAGTTGGCTGTATCAAACAACTGTAGAAATCATACCAACTGAGGTTCTTGAAGCTGTGAGTCTATCCTTTTTGTGGTCGTGGTGGTTCATAAATGTGCTTTTTCGTGGAAGAATTTCCAGCCAGATGCCAGCATCGATGTGCCTTCTCCACTAGACGCCCCCCGGGGTTGCAAATGCGTGATTCAATAGTCTCCTGTTTTTAGGGTGCGTCCTCTGTAATGTAATGTGGGGGAAATTGCATCTTGAGAATTTCCCGGCTAGTTTATGTACATGGCTCCAACTTGGTATTTTGCTGGTATAAATTCCGAACAACAAGTTTCGGAATTCATATTTGATACTGTTGGGATGGGTACTAGATAGTACAACTGGCAGTGTCAAACATTCGCTTCCTGTATGCTCCCCTCGGAGTTGAATGGTATGAAATTCCGACAGTAATTATGCTCTACGCACAAGACGTCCTCGGAGCGTGTTCTCTAGATTTTGAGGTTCCAAACTCACTGAGCTTGGGGGGTTGATTTGAAAGTATGCTGTAGAAAATCACGCGTGCAAATCGGCGTATCAGTGTCACTGTGTCACGACGTGCAAGTCGGAGCTTTTCCAAACTTGAATTCCTCGATTAACCACAATTTCGAAATGTCGTCGAGTATCGAGTTGATAAACCCAAAAGCTGAGAGCGTGCGTCGTGCAGCTGCGCTCCAGGTTTGTTCCGTCTTTCGTGTATGGAATTGATCTCAAATTAGATGGTATACGTCTAGGTAAACACCACAGGAGCGATGGGCCTTGCGAATGTGGTCAAAGGCAACTTGGGTACGTGTCTATTGTATTTAGATAATTTATATTTTACCTTGCATATATACAGGGCCCAGAGGAACACTCAAAATGCTGGTGGATGGCGCAGGCCAAATAAAAATGACCAAAGATGGCAAAGTACTATTATCAGAGATGCAAATCCAAAATCCCACCGCTGCCATGATCGCACGTACGGCTGTCGCACAGGATGATCAAGTGGGAGATGGAACGACATCGGTTGTCTTATTAGTAGGAGAGCTGTTAAAACAAGCTGACAGATACATCTCTGAGGGTGTTCACCCTACCGTCATCGCAGAGGGCTTTGATATGGCTAAGAAAGCATCACTATCAGTGCGTCACTTCCATCTCCCTGTACATGCAAACACTGAAGCATTGCATAGTTTTTGGACACTTTCAAACGGCCCGTCAAGTTAGATCGAGCAACGTTGATCGGAGTTGCCCACACATCCCTTGCAACGAAGCTCAACCCTGCTCTTGCCAAACAACTAGCAGCAGATGTTGTTGATGCCGTTCTTACGATCCGACCACCGCAGCCATCAAAGGGTGATTCTTTCTCGTGGTGTCCCCGCAGTACTGGGTTCTAATTGAGACCTCTTAAGATGCCAAAGACACTTACAGGGAGCCGATCGATCTACACATGGTGGAAATCATGAAGATGCAACATCGTACAGCTTCTGAAACACAATTAGTTCGTGGTCTGGTCTTAGACCATGGCGCTAGGCACCCAGATATGCCCAAACGACTGGAGAATGCCTTTATCTTGACCCTGAACGTGAGTTTGGAATATGAAAAAACGTGCGTTATTTATATCCAACCATAATCTTCCACTGCACACTTTTGACTGAATACTACTCGAAGCGAGGTCAACTCTGGATTCTTTTACTCTTCTGCAGAACAACGAGAGAAGCTGGTAGAATCAGAACGAAAATTCACGGATGCAAAATGCAAGAAGATTGTTGATTTGAAGAATCTTGTCTGTGATCAAGCTGTCGACGGAAAAGAGAAGAAGAAAAATTTCGTAATTATCAACCAGAAAGGTATAGATCCTCTCAGCCTGGACATCTTAGCAAAAAATGGTATCTTTGCGTTGCGACGTGCAAAGCGGAGGAATATGGAACGGCTGCAGCTTGTATGTGGAGGGGTTGCACAGAATTCTGTCGACGATCTTTCACCGGAAGATCTAGGGTGGGCCGGTTTAGTTTATGAACACACGTTGGGCGAGGAAAAGTACACCTTTGTGGAGGATGTCAAGGATCCACGGAGTGTCACTCTTCTTATCAAGGGTCCTAATACCCACACGATTACGCAGATACAAGAAGCTCTTCGTGATGGTTTGCGGGCGGTGAAGAATGCTCTCGAGGATGAAGCTCTGATACCTGGCGCTGGAGCCTTTGAAGTTGCTTGCGGTGCTCATCTGAGCGGGCCTATCAAAAAGTCTGCGAAGGGAAGGGTCAAGATGGGCGTGCAGGCGTTCGCGGACGCATTGCTCATAATACCAAAGACACTGGCTCAGAATGGTGGCTTTGATGTACAAGATGTCGTCGTTGCTTTACAAGTATGCCCATCTCTTTCCACTTTGAATTTTATCTTATCTTTGGACAGGATGAACAGGCAGAAGGGAATACAGTCGGAATAGACTTGCAATCTGGAGAGCCATTTGATCCTACAGTTGAGGGCATTTGGGACAATTACCGAGTAAAACGACAAATGTTACATTCATGGTACGTCCTTTATCTTTCGACTTTTTCACTCTGTTCAAGTTCCTTATAGTTCCGTCATCGCAATGAATCTTTTGTCAACGGATGAGATACTAAGGGCAGGGCGCAGCTCACTCAAGCCGGATGGGCAATAGAATTAGTTACTCATAGTAGATCTGCAATAATGTAGGTAGTGCATGAGAAGCAGCAGAAAATAGCCTGTAAAAGAAATCTAGAAAATCTCACGGTCTATCATCCATCTGGAAGCAGAGTGCACTTGATTATCACAGCTAGACCTTTGCTGTATTCCTCATCTCTAACAGTTACCTCTCGTCCCCGCTATGGTATGCTCACATCTGATTAACCACTACGAAAAATAGAATAACCGACGATACACAGGCAAATGTCTTGCGACCATATCTCGCCGCAGTCAGATCAACGCTCACCGCTGCATTGACTCTGGAAAACTTTTCATCACAGGTACGCACGAGATCACTACAACTCGCCGTGATATGACATTAACAACCTTTCTTAGGTCGTAGAGCGTCATAACAAACCGGAAGTAGAATGCGGGTAAGAACATCTCGCTCTTGCACGATCACCCCATCTCTGCCCTCTATTCACTCTGCTTATAACCTATCGCTGAATTGCAACATATACATTTACACACACACACACACACACACACACAAAATTCAATCACAGGACCTCAAAAGAAGTGCTGCTCAACCCACTCACGATCTCACGCAACGAGAACGAACGCGTGTTTATCGAGCCGTCGGTGAACTCCATCCGGGTGAGCATCAAGATTAAGCAGGCGGATGAGACGGAGAGGATACTGTGCCACAAGTTTACGAGGTTCATGATGCAGAGGGCGGAGAGCTTTGTTGTGTTGAGGAGGAAGCCTGTCAAGGTATGTGCCAGGATCTTTATGATTCTGACCTCTTCGGTCTCTCCCTCCTTCTTTCTTTCTATTCAATTTTCTAGTTTTGGTTTTTTGTTTTCCTTTTTTCTTTCTTTGCTTCGATGGAGGCTGACGTTGGACGATTGTTTTTTTTTTTTGCTTTCTAGGGATACGATATATCATTCTTGATCACAAATTTCCATTCGGAGACGATGTTGAAGCATAAAATTGTAGATTTTATCATCCAGTTGAGCCATTCCTCCTCTTCTTCCCTTTCTTCCTTTCTGTCCTCCCCCCTATGTTGTTACTGATCAGACTTAATATTGTCAGATTCATGGAAGAGGTAGATAAGGAAATCAGCGAGATGAAGCTCAGCTTGAACGCCCGTGCACGAGTCGTTGCAGAATCGTACTTGACAGCCGTGAGTAACACTCCAGCTTTTGATAATCGTGGCCATCCTCCTCAACTGCCACTGCATCCCTAGTTCGCGTCATGAAATGAGTTGCCTCGTAATATTGTACTTGACCCTGTATATCGTGTAGCTACTGGATAACTGTAGCAGAGGCGCTCTCACCAAACTCGACCTCAAAAAAGCGCCATATTGTAATCTGAAGAGAACTACATGTTAACTCTATTCGCTGGGTAACAAGCATTGATAAGCGCTGTGTATTTACAGTATTGGAATGACATGAGCGAACCCGGGTCTCTTGCATGTGCTATGAACCATTTGCGAAGCTGGGAAACACCCATTTACAAGCCCTTGCAATTTTCAAGATGGTCACTGATGGGTAGCGTATTTCATGCCACCTTCCCAGGAACAACGGGGTGAGAACCTGATAGGCCACCATCGACAGCCCAATTTTGTCCGTTCACGTAGCTAGAATCGTCTGGAGATAAGCAGTGTACAAGTTGAGCAATCAGTGCGGTGGGAAAACCATATTTGATTTTACCTGAGGCTAGGAAGAGAGCAACTGACGCAACCTCTAAATACAAAATACGTATTGAGTACGTTCATGGTGGTCGGTACGATCATAAACACACCTGGCGCGATGCCGTATCTCGCCATCGGATTTAGTTGGCCAATCTTATAATCTGTCCCGCGACTACGTGCAACTTTGAAAGTGTAATCCGTCATCCCGGTTTCAATCAACCCAGGGCAAATAGAGTTCACGCGGATATTGGTCCGTGCGAGTTGATAAGGGGATGTTTTGGCAAGTGAGTTGACGCTGTATCGAAGGTGAGAGTCTTCCTTCGACAGTTGACTGAACGAAAAGAGGCTTACGCGGCTTTACTCGCGCTGTCTAGAAATTTAGATAAGAAAATTAGTTCTTTATGACTAACAGTGGAGGGACTGTGATTTACAATCGATCGTCCCCGCCCCAGAACGTAAACCAGCAACTCCATCGTATATTAGAAAATGTTTTAAGGGGATGACAGAGATGGAAACATACCTGAGGCAGTAAGAATGATACTACCCCCCGATTCTTGCTTGCCTGTTGATGGATTAGTTTTCATCATTGCAGCAGAGGCATGTTTAACGGCAAGGAAACACCTAGCAACCGCCGTTAGCCGTGACACACGTGAATTCAGGAGGGGACAGACGAGAGTGTGTTGATTCTGATGGTCTCCATGAATGCATCACCGTTAATATCATGAAGTAGTCTCATTGGTGCTATGCCTGCCTTTGAATATCAAACTTGCCTGTAAGTTCTGCCCAGGATTCTTTGCGGAAGTAACGTACATTTGCGAAAAATACATCCAAACGACCTTCTTCGTCCAAAGCACGCTGGCAAACACCTGAGATAGCGGCTTCGTCGGCAGCGTCTGCTTGAAGGATAGTCACCTATGATTATAATGAATTTTCCATGGTATATTTTAATCGGAAATGGGACACACCTTGACGTCGGAGTAACTACGCTCGATGGTTGATTTAAGGTCAGGAAGATTAGTGCTGTCAAAATCGAGGAGATAGAGGTGCTTGGCGCCTGTTTGGATCAAAGCGACAAGGAGAGTAAGATTGTGTAGCCAACAGGTTTGTTGACATGGACGTACCTTCGTGAGCAAATAACAAAGCTGAAGAACGACTTGGGTTGATCGTGGGGTGGTTAGCAGATACTAAGCGGATGTATGGCAAAAACTCACCCAATACCCTTCAACGAATTAGTACCGGTGATGATACAAATTTTGCCATGGAGCTTTGAGCCTCTTGGAGCGGATTCAAGGTGGGACTTGATTTTGTCGAGACGGGACAAAGTTCGTTTGTAGTACTCGTCGGTAGAGACGCGGCTAGCTGGAGAGACACCTGGCTCTGGGGCGTCCGCCATGGAGAAAAGACTCGTAGATAATAAAGAGCAACTTGTGATTAACACTATATACACCACCCGGCAAACGGTTGAGATGATCCGGCACGAGGGATGTGCTTCCTATTTTAGCAAAATCATACAAGGAAAGAGTTGCCGATTGGGGGCGACATCGATCTCCTCGATCTTACCCGCGATCCTCTCCTTTCTCTGCTAGAAACGGTCCCACTTTTGTCTGAAAGGTGCTGACAGGAGCCCACTTCTCCACTTATATTGTCCCTGGGTGTGACAGTCACTCGGAACGACGATTTTTAATCAAATCTTTGGACACTTGCTGAGGCCAGATTTAGATAGCCCATCTGAACAAAAACAACAACAAATTTGGAGTGAAGAGTTCCGGCAAGTGACCCGATTACGGACACATACAATAACTCTTCAAGTTTAGATACCTACACGAATTACTACCAAACATGCCTGAGGCTCAGGCTGATAAAACAAACGAATTTTACGTTACAGCAGTGTTGTTACATGCTCGAAGAAGCGCTGAAGAGAGTATCTTTACTCGCTCCTGCCTCCACTTCTCTTCAGAAACTTCCATAACTGACCGTGATGAACTACTGTAGCGGTCATCTCGTCTTGAAGGACCTATGTGATGCCTGGTGATCAGTAAATATATAGAGAAGTACTGTATACTTGAATTTTGCATCTGTAATCAACAGTACTACACGTCCAATCAAGTTTTACGCTATAAAAATAGTTGGCGAATATCCTTTCCCGAGTGCCCACGCTGT
>QGOD01000087.1:16501-33334 GCA_003313065.1 Sarcodon sp. MG97 | reverse complement strand
TACACGATAAAAAGACGGTGATAACTATTAGGAACGAGGAAAATTCTTGGTCGAAGAGAGTACATGAGAATGCAAGTAATTCTGAATGCTGAGGCCAAGCGAAGATCACAGATAACGTATGGAATCGAGTGGATAGTAGCAGGCTGTATGCGTGTCGATCGTTGGATATCCGATAAACTCAGCTACAGCAATAGGTCAGCAACACGAATATTAATACAAGAAAACCTGTGGTGCGCAGCTTGCTAATCCAGTGCTACTATCCATGCTGACCATCATGTCCCCAAGCCGGATGATATTCTGGAACAAAGGAAGGCTGCCGAAGTAGTCGGTTATCTCGCCTCGTTGGTGGACGACTCAAGCTTTGCAGAAGGCAGCAATACGCTGGAACCGATGGCTGTAGAGCAGGGCTACTCAATTTCAGCTCGGCTCGGTTCGTTCTGCTCTACTCGCAACGTGGGAATTGCCGATAGCAATAGCTCGCCGACTCATTCAGCAGACACGCCCGTCCAGTAGTACAACACTATATCGTTCGAGGAAATCGCCCTTAGGTGATTCAACACCAGACCCACTTGATTGTGTTCCGTGCATGACCGATAAGCTTGAAGGAGATGACGAGTAGTTGTAATACTAGTTGTCAGCGGCTATACAGTCCTCGAGATTTCCAAGGTTTGCAACGCGCCGACGACAGAGACAGATCCTGAGTCTGTTGCATAGTCGCTGGCATTTCCCGTGACGTTACCGAGCTTGCTTTTGAATAAGGAGAATCCACGGGATCACATTAAGACTTCGCTCCATATTTGCTAGTTACCTTGAGCGTCGCTCGTAACGGAGTCTAAATTCTTCTACTCTGTGCTATATTACGTCTTGTTGAACGCAATAACAACAGTGGTCGAACCCTGCCCTTGCACAAGACCTGAGTCGTCCGCCAACAGTACACAATCAAAAGTTTCGGAAGTCTCATTTAGCCCAGAACATTGTCTGGCTTTGAGGACATGGCAATAAACATGGTATGGTGGCACTGCCAGTGTGTTTACTTACGGTACCTTTGCGAGTACAACACCTGTATTAATCATCGTGTTGCTAACTTGTTACTGTAGCTGAAACGGCCGACATGCACCACTTGTTTCAGTTGAACCCGCGACAACTTGAACGACTTACTACCAACCTGAAGGCTAACTGGCACCCCGGCGTTTCACTGCAATCATCTCTCATTTCTCACTGGCGGGACAATATCACTTGCTGGATGTGTATTTCGCTTTTATCGCCTTTTTTCCCCCTCCTTTGCATCACCTTTCAGACTTCAAGTCCTGTTCGGGACAGTTCGGACTGGTTGGAAATTGAAAAAGCGGAAAAATGGAACGTAAATGATACGCTACTCTGCCACTGTGTCACAATACTGCTACCGTGGAGTATGTGATGTTCTCCAACGAATGGTTGCTCATAACGAACAAGCACGATTTTGGTGGCGCTTTGTTGCAAGCTATCTCAAGAGTCTTATTTCCGCCGGATGAGTCAAGCTCTTCGTAGCCATGGACTTGATCATTCATATAGTCTTGTAGGCATTATCTTGTAGCCTTTTTTAAACATGTTTGTTGATGTTGATCAAGATTTCAACCAAACCCCCTTCGCTATAGATGCGAAAAGTACACGCAACGTCGCTGAGAGTTGTCTTTTGACAACCTTCAATATATAACACCTAACGGCAGAAGGACTAAATAAATGGAGATCCCGAAATATTCTGTGGGTTCTTCGAGAATCATATACTGACCCTACTATTGCTACCCGAACATGCTCGGAAACGACCACAATATCAACGGACAACCCCATTATCGTCCTGCAATTAGTTTTTTTTGGCAGACCGATTAAATCCGGAGAACTACTTGAGGTGTATCGCAGTGAAGGAGTGGCATGCTGTGCTATATAAAATGCGCACTATGTGCCTGTAGGGGAGCTACAACCGCTGCTTTTTGCACCCTCACCGATACACTATGCCACTGAACAATTCCGACCTCCTCTGTCCCTCCATAGTCACCAAAACTACCGTGCCTCTCCTCTCTGGCGCTTCATCCAAAGGAGAAGCCTCCAGCGGACAGACAGTCACCCTTACAGCCTGTTCTGAATATAAGAAGTTTACGCATTTTGTCGGCCACTTCGATGTGATGCATAACCTACACCTTGTTCACGACGATAAAAAGCATCCTATGATTTTCACTATCTTGAAGGACTCGGTAAGTCAAACGCGCCGTTGAGAAACCGAATAACTTGCTCACTTATTGAGCAAGCGTTTCTACTGTATCCACCACGTTCCCGGAGACTCTTGGAAGACCCATGACATTACCCCTGGCTCCGTTGACACGGCCGCTACCGTCACTGCGTTCCATGCTCTTCAGCTTAGCGACGATCGCGTTGCTATTGCGGCCGTTATCAATACCCCATCACCAAGTGGTAACATCCAGAATATCTATTATGCGGCGCCTTTTGACCCCAAGTCGATGGATTTTGATCCTAAAAGTCAGCATTCACGTTGATTTTGCTCGTTCTTACCTTTTATCGTTCTTGTTCTTCAAAGGTATCACATTTCGTAAAATTGACAAAACCATGAGCACCTTACCAATTTCAACCGTGAATCTGGCATTTGACAGATCTACCTCGTCCTGCCTTATTTTAGTTAGAGTTGCGGAGACAAACACGGGTATCACTATGGACTTTGTCGTTACTCCTGGCTCTGAAGAAGGAAAGTGGAAAGTAGTCTGGATTCCTGAAAATGACACCGCAAAGGTTTTGAAAATAATGGGTGTCACGTTGAGTGATCCGTTCGATGGCTGTGCTGCAATGCTATACAAGCGGGAATCTTCTTCAAATGGCCCCTATCCTGACGACCCCGATGTCGCGTCCGGCCTATGTTTCATCAACATCGATAGCGCTGCAGGCTATCGCATTATCGACTTGGATCTACTTATGGTTGGTGGCGCCCGAGATTTCGCCACTACAATAACTCCGTCAAATGTATCTGATATATATGTGGCTGGTGTAAAGGGTATTAGATATTACTGGGCATCGGATATCGTGAACCCGAGCACAATTCAAGAGGTGCGGCATTCTACTTCTTTACGACGGAGTGATGCTAACCAATGATTTTCATTATAGCCTATAGTTATCTTGGGTGATATCTCTTTCAAACAAATTGTTGCTTCGGAAAAGAAGGAGATAAATTCAAACAAGTCACGAATTACCGTGTTTGCAGTGTCAACAGATGGAGGCCTGTACTTTGTCGAAGGAATTCGGGACGGGAATGACGGTCTCCCAAGATTCGAAGCAATGGCAATACCGATCAGGAGAGACATCGGATTCCTGTCTGCGCAATATCACCCTGATATTGGTGCCTCAGAAGTCGTCTACGTCAACAAAAGAGATAGTCAAGTCATGTACATGCTCCGCGATCCAACCTCCTCCTTGTGGACTGAACGAACAGTTCATATAGAACGTGGTGATAAGGGGATGATGTACGTAAATCTAATCTTCCTATCGTTTGTAATTCGAACGGTTAGAACTAATGATGGTTTTTAAGATTTGACGCATTTGAGACTCGCGTTAATGTCAAAGGAAGCTCAGGAGCGATTGTAGGGGCTAATTATCCAATGGTATTTATTATTCAGGCAAGGTACCATAAACAGGGTGATGATATTCTCTCTTAGATGATTTCTTCGAGCGAGCTGGCATACGTACTCGTGAACCACAAGTCTTACAGGATCAGCAAGGAGCCGACCCCAGTAACGACAGATAGTTCCGGGAGTGTTCATGTTGTCATACAGACAGATGTCACTCATTCCAGTCCAATTTTGCACTTTACGGTTCAAGGTATGGGTCAATCCCAAACGATTAACGTCGACCCTCGTCAGCGCGTGACTTTACAATGGAGCAAGTACACTCGTGGTGAAGACTTGAAGAATGCGAAATCTGCCACAGGAAAACCAATTTTTGCTGATACGTCTATTCCTGATTCGACGTTTCACGATATTGCAATGACGCTGCAAGAAATATCGAAAATTCTTCCGACCCAAAATTCAAAAGAGAAAACATCTAGATCAGAGAGGAATGTCACGGCTCATTCCTCCTTTGGAAGCATCGTTTCAGATGTGATCGATGGAGTCAAAGGGGCAGTAGGAAGTGTCATCGGGGCCATCGCCGGAGCAGCCGAGTACGTCGCGAGCGCGGTCGTAAATGCCGTGAAGAGCGGAATTTCGGTCATCAACGGAGTTGTCAATTTCGTCGCAACTATTGCTGGGAAAGCGTACCGCTGGATTCTGGATGCAGAAGGAACTATCGTCAGCGCGTACGTCTCACATCAGTCACATCGCAGTATGCATGAATCAAAACTAACTTGAATCAAAGCGTCATAGCGTGTCTGAAAAATACACTAGGTCTTGATACTACTCGGTTCTTTGCTCTATTTGGTTTCGCATGGGACCACGAGAACATCGTGAAGACTCATAAAGTATGTCTCAACATCAGATCTCATACGCAGAATTAACAAACCCCGTAGACGATTGCTGATGCTGCTATGAAAAGTTCTGACGTCCTCAGAGTTATAATACGCAAAAATGTACCTGCTCTCAAAGACTGTATCAAAGGCGTTAAATCAAAGATTTCCCCGTATGTGAAAGATCGGCGCATACCAGAAACGGACGAAACCATCAATTGGAAAAATTTATCGTCGACACTTGAAAATTCTTTTTTAGGCAAAATTCTCAAGACTTTCATCGACAATCCAATTGTTGTCGAGACCATGAATTTGGCATCGAAGTGGATCATGAAGGCTGCTTCCATTCTTGACGACTTCATTTCTCTACCAGGGGCAGAAGCAATAACAAAGCTCCTTAAAGACCTTACTAAAGCCGTTGGCAATCTGGTCGAGCGCGAGGTGGAGAACCTGACCCTCTTTCTCAATGACGTGGTTGCAAAAATCAAGGATCTGCTTGCGGGAAGACTCAACATGGGGGAGTTCTTCTCGGTCCTATTTTCAAGCGCGTTTTGGACAGTGTTCGATGCAATGGAAGATGTGGTAGACGCATTTATTGACATCCTGTCCGATCTTATCGGCGCGGTACTTGACATGTGTTCTGGCCCAATCAAGATCCCGGTGGTTTCGGCGTTTTGGGAGGCACTCAATGATACCAAATTCTCCATACTGAATGTCTTCAGCATGGGAATAGCCCAAATTGCATACCTTGTGACAATGCTTTGGAAAGGAAAACTACCTTTGGAACTCATGCCACGGTGGTATACTTTGTTGCCCGACGCGGACTCTATCGACCTTAGCAAAACAAAGAGAGAACATGTAAGAATGCCACGAGAACTCTCCAACCTTAATATTACGTCTGCGTCCGATCCATCGGTACATGATCCTCCACAGCCCAACGTAAGTCTTATAATTTCTATTCTAGGTGTTTTCTCAACAACAACGAATTTAGGTATCACCTACGGAAATATGGTTTACTATTCTTTCTTCAATTTCTGTACTGCTCGCCACTACCTTCGAATTTGGTCATCTCAGCGTTTCAGGGGGCGAAGGTGGTCCCCAATATGGCGATCGTGGTCCCTTTGAACGTGCGCGATATTTTTGTATATTCACTCACCCTGCGATATCTGACATCACGGTAGTCGGGGCACTGACTCGTGAGGATGTCCCTTTTATAGATGATGCTCCTTCTCTTCCCCCTGAAACCAGTCCCGCCCCCAACATCCAATTGAATAAAATTCAGACTTGGATTCAGATATGCTTTAACGGGGTCAGCCTCGTAAGCGAAGTTGTGTTGTTGATTATTGGGTGGTCTTCGAACGAATACAACGTAAGTCTATGAGTTGATTCTTGTACTGCACCGGTTGCATCCTAGAAATACTGATGTCTCGAATTTTATTAGAAATATTTCAAGAGTATTTCAGTCATACTGAAAGGCGTTGACCTGACTATGGCATGCGGAAAAATGGGAGGATTAGTAACGTCTAATATTACCAATTTCACCCCACTTTTATCACCGATAGGAAATCTCCTTAACGCTATATGTGGATTTATGTAAGGAATTCACCACCACCTCTTTCGTTTCCCAAGAATCTAACATTCTGCATGATTCGAAAAGTGACTTCCATTATTCCGATCGTACCCCTGCCGATCGTGCGGCACTTGTCGTCTCTGTATCAGGATTTGCTGGGGCGACTTGTGATGGCATTTCCGTCGTAGCAGCTATCATCAAACAGCCTGAAGTAAAAACAGGTGCTGTTCTTGCTTCGATCGGAGTGAATGCATTGGGGTGTTTTGGTGGAAGTAAGCATTTCGCAATCGTCTCTTGAAATGCTACATATCTTTTTCTTATCTAGGCATTGCTGTCTTCTGTCTGAAGGGTGGATCCGGTATTCAGAAAAACCTCGTCGGTGAAGGAGCGAAGACATCTGATGGGTCAGAACAGCCTGTCAGGCGAGTGCAAGTCGACCGTTAGTGTTAATTTTTTACCTTGCATTTGTATGATATGTTTCTGTGATCCATCCAACCTGAAGTAGTTCGTCGTTTGGTAGAGAAATGATAGACAATACCGGAACACATATGACGATTTTTTCCGTAGGGGAAGTTGGTACAAATCCCGTTGTAGTAGACAAGCGATGAGTTAATAATTCTGACTTGCAAAAATACGCTGGTTCTTCAGGCGAGTTCGAATAATGCTCATACCCAAATGACCCCAAGCTACTTAGTATGCGGCTTTAATACTTCTTGTTAAAGGTGGCGGCGCTACTACGGCGGTGTGTACTAGTACCAACTGAGCAAGTCAACTCGGATCCCCCATTCTACTTCACGTTGTTGTCCATTTCGAATACCTACTATCCACGTCGCAAAATCACGAAGATGTTGGCAAGGTCTGCAACACAATCCGTCTTGGATCCAACCAATGCCACTGCTTCGTCATCTCCGACTCAGCCACGCTCTAGTGGGACAACAGAGCATCAGGGCGATCGGTATTTCTACAGCCAACCAACACAAGCTTATAATCGAGCACAGGAGTCCACGGCTACCTCATCATCTCAGCTCTCGAGACAGTACCCACCGCCCTCACATTCTCATGAACCGAATATTCGTCCTGGTTTTTTTGCTGGATCCTCTCATGTTGACGCTAGGGATGGGGTCTTCACTGATATTGCAGGAGATCTGGTCATCAATGTCGAAATGAAGGTGCGTTCTAAAATATTCAAGTAGTCAATCACTTACGGGACATATTGATTCATAGGGAAATACCCCGTATCAATCTTGCCCGAATTTGATCTCACATAAAGCAGACATGTCCGCACTGAACAAGCTACCGCGGGCCAAAAATGCAGGGTATCGCTCTAAACATCATCGAAGTTGTCTGCCTGGGACGCGAAAAGCAGAGTTGGCGCGCATCGAAAAGTGGGAAGGCGATCACACGGACAAGCGCGTTTACTGGTTGAACGGGCTTGCGGGCAGTGGAAAATCAACAATCGCTCAAACGTTTGCGGGATGGTCATCTGCAGAAGGACGACTCGGAGCTAGTTTCTTTTGCTCCCGTGACTTCCCTGACAGGCGTAACATTCATCTTATATTTCCGACTCTCGCATTCGGCCTCGCACAACGATACACACAATTCCGAGACGCACTCGTGGAGGTTATGAACTCAAATCCAGATGCAGCCGACCAGTCCCTGGCAATCCAGCTCGAGGATCTTCTTATACAACCACTGAAATCCACCGAGTTATCTACGACCATCGTCATTGACGCTCTGGATGAGTGTGAAGACGATGAGCCAGCTTCTGCTATCCTTTCGCTGTTGGCTCAACACATTGACGCGGTACCTTCCGTGAAGTTCTTTATTACTGGAAGGCCAGAGCTGCCAATCCGACAGGGTTTCCGCCTTCCGCTATTGCGACCGCATACACAAGTTTTCATGCTACATGAGGTTGATCCGTCATCCGTGAATCAAGACATCGAACTTTATCTCCGGACTCGTTTATCCGAAATTGTCGCTGAGAGGAGCAATTGGAACTTGACTGTTCCGTGGCCTACCGACGATCACATTGCTTCCTTGGTCAGGCGATGTTCTGGGCTTTTCATCGTGGCGTCTATCATTATTAGACTCATCGGAGATCGTCATGTTGAACCCCGAGAGCAACTGGAGGTCATCATTAGGACAGTGGATTCCACAGCTCGTGAAGGGAGTTCTGGGGTCGATGATATGTATCGCCAAGTGTTCTTCCGGAGCTTTGCGGGTGTTCACGCCCGTAACACAAAGCTCTTTGACCTATTGCGACTTGTTGTTGGGTCCATCGTGTTGGTTTTCAATCCCTTATCGTGTCCAGACCTTGCAAAGATATTGAACATGCCAAAGGAGAAAGTCAGGAACACAATACGTTTACTCCATTCCGTCCTTATGGTTCCAGATTCCGATACAGATCCTCTCCGTATCTGCCATAAATCGTTTGCCGATTTTCTTACCAATTCGAGACGATGCATGGACAGAAGATTCTACACTGAACCTTCTGTTCTACACACAAAGCTCGGGATACAGTGTTTAATATTAATGAATGGATCGTTGAAGAAGAACATATGCGGCTTCTACCCATACGCTATGAACAAGGACATCAATGATCTTGAAACTCGCCGAAACAATTATATTGGCGGTGGGTTGGAGTATGCATGTAGATCATGGGCCAAGCATCTCCAGTTCGCATCTAGAGATGGTGATAACATTGGGCGTGTTGTCAAGCTGCTCGACTATTTCTTCAAACACCAATTATTGTCATGGTTGGAAGTGCTCAGCATTGTAGGGGATGTGCGTTGTGCAGTTTATTCCCTTCGAGACGTGAGAGGCTGGTTCGTTGCTGTGAGCCTAAATTGTTGTTGTTTATTTCTCTTCTTATAGAACACAAATTTCCAGGTCGGCTCTCCTGACATGACTCTCTTAGACATTATGAAAGATACAGAACGATTCATCCTACGATTCTTCGACATCATTGAAACCTCCGCTTGTCATTTATATCATTCAGCTTTGCCATGGTCCCCGAAATCATCTCTTGTTCGAGAGTTATATCAGGACCAAATATCGGCAGAGGTGAAGATGATCAATGCAATCGATGACTCGTGGGATGCATCTTTGAGAACAATCCAGACACGGCCAGAGAACTCCGTCAATTATATAGCATTCTCCCACAAGGATGATTTCATTGCAGTTGGTGAAGACAGCTGTGTGGAAGTCTTTGAAACTTTGACAGGACACCGTCGAACTACATTTACCAGGCCTGGGGCTGCTGCATATTGCCGGACTCTCGCATTCTCATATGACGACACACTCTTGGTGACTGGACATGGTGATCTCATAATCAGTATATGGGATTTACAAAGCGGCGGCCTTGTTTGTAGCTTGGAGGGACACACCAAGCTTGTCCAATCGGTTGCATTCTCGCCATGTGGGACCATGATTGCGTCTTGTTCAAGGGATAATACGATTCGAATTTGGAATGTATCCTCACGAGATTGCCAATGCGTTCTGGAGGGCCATTCGGATTGGGTACGGAGTATTTACTGGTCAGCTACGAGGGATGAAGTCATATCTGGATCCTACGACGAGACGGTGAGGGTGTGGGACGTTGTTAGGAGGAGATGTGTGGCGACCTTATCTGGACGTGTTGCTGTCTGTTCAGCAGATTCATCGTTGATTGCTTCTGGATCGGAAGATGGGGCGAAAATTTTCAATGCACAGACTGGTGATATTTCCCGAACGATCTCAACAGATGGTTCGGTCGAGTCAATCCAATTTCGGGATCAAGATACGCTCATGTATTCAACATACCAGTCGACATTTGTAATTTGTGATATCACCACCGGAAGAACGGACGCACCGAAACTCAAATCGAAAGACTCGTTCAAGTGCTACTTCCTGAAGGCTTGGATCAGGTTCAAGTTGGCTCGAGGTCGAAAGCATCACAAGGTCGAGACTAATCCAACCAAAGATTTAGTGTTCAAATACCAGGGAAATACAACTGCGATCTCGTCGGACGGGACTCGGATCGCATCAATAACTGGCGCCAATGTTGTGACAATTTGGCAGACTGACACTCCAAGCCCAAACCGCGATACCTCCGGTCACCACGATTATATGTCCAGCATTGCATTCTCTCCAGATGGAAAACTCATAGCCTCGGTGTCTTTGGACGAGACCAAACTGTGGGATCCAACCACGGGTCGGTGCTTGCACACATTCAGACACCCTACATGGGTCCATTTGGTAACATTCTCGCCAGATTCCACACTTCTCGCATCAAAAACAATCGATCGTACAATACGAATCTGGGACACTCGGAGCCATAACCTCCTTTCGACCGTTAAAGTTCCTTTACACTCCGGGACACACTTTTTCCGTAGTCTTGGGTTATCTGCAGATGGTAACAAACTGGTGTCTCTTGAACTACCCTACGAATTGCGGGATGGGCCTTCTGCGTATCTTGAATTGTGGGAGGTGGAGACAGGAAAATGTCTTGCTTCCACGGAAGTCGATGCATCCTTCGAAAAGGTTGTATTTGATGTTGATGGGTCCAGCGTCATCTTAACGAGTAATGACTCGATGACAAGATACAGGATGTCTCCTGTCCAGTCTTTGTCCCACGACGACAATGAGTACACGTCGCTTCGGGCGGAATTTATCCCCTTGCATGATACACGACAATTTCTATCTTCTTATCACTACTACTGTTTCCGACAGGGTACTGACTGGATTCTAGACGAGCAGGAGAGGCGAGTTCTTTGGGTACCACCCGATTTGAGGCATAAAAGTGATTCTTACGGGAAAAAAGTCGTTTTAGGATCTCCAAGAGGGAAAATTATAATTGTAGACTTTTCGAGTGTCTGGTATTAACCAAGTCGAGCTCTGAAATACAAAGCATTTTCGGCCTTAGTTCCATGCAACGGGTTTGAATTTCTAAACAGCGCCAATGTACCTTCTTGTTCTTGCTTTCTGTTGGAGTTGGATTATTCAAGTTGTAGATCAAAGAAGCGAGCAAAGTGTTGCACTCTAGACAGTTCAGAAGCAAGTTACTGGTCGCCATTCATCCTCCCTTGCTTGAGACGTAGGTGTGGATAGAGAGCTCCCTAGGGTGGTTTGCAATGGATCCAGCTTGACGTTATATTGCGTTGAACTACCCAACCACCTTCGTGCCTACAGTCTTGATCTTAATCCTACTGATTCTTGATAATAATATTCATTCCAAGATCAGCTCACCTAACACAACCTATTTGACATCATGAAAGATAGCGGACAATTTATCCTGCGTTTCTTCAACGTCATTAAAGCCTCCGCCTGCCACATATTATTATTACTTGGCGTTGCTTTGGTCTCCAGGATCCTTTCTCGTTCGAAAGTTATACAAGGACAACATATCGACAAAGTGAAGATATTAAACGGGATTGATCGCTCCTGGGATGCGTCTATGCGAACAATTCACACACTGGACACTGCGGTGTATAGCATTCTCCCACAAGGAGCGCTTGGCGAAGAAGGCTGTGTGGAAGGTCTTTGAAACTTTAACAGGACATCGTCGAGCTATACTCGCATTGACGGGGACCCTCACGTATCAATCTCTTGCCTTTTCACCCGACGACGCATTTCTCGCGACGGGACGTGACAATGGCATGAGCAATGTGTGGGGGGTTGACAAACAGGTGACCTTGTTTGTAGTTTAAACAACCATGATTGCGTCTTGTTCATGGGACCATACTGTTCGGATCTGGAACGTACCCTCACGAGATTGCCGATGCATTTTTGAGGGTCATTCACAAAGGGTATATACAGAGTGTTTACTGGTCAACTACAAGGGATGAAATCGTATCGGGATCTCATGATGGGATAGTGAGGGTGTAAGACATTATCAAGGGGAGACAAACAATCACGGCGATCATATCAAAGGATGCGAGCAGGGCGTACGAGACTTCCCAGGGAGCGTGCCTCCGGAGTTATTCCTCGGAGATCTGATGCTTTATACGCACGAGGATTTCATTGAGATTCGATCCGATACAAGGATAGCACAATTTTTTGTCCCTTTTAAAACAAATATACCACTGACAGATTTATCACTTGCCCCTCACTACTCGAATATATAATGTACAGCTTCGATACGTTATACACAGTCCATTTTCTGTACACGGGCTCAGCAATCATGCAAAACTGGCCATACGTAATCATTGTGATGAACTACACATGCGTCCCTTCGACTGTCCGGCCTCCGTGCAATGAGTCAGAAACAACAGCACTCGTATCCGGAATCTCAATTAGACATCGTGATCACTCGCAGCCCATGGCACCTCGGTATGCTCATAACGTGCAGGCTGGGGCGGCTTAGCATACACGGGTGGCTCATGATAGCCGGTATCCGATTCTGCCCCGGGGCCATGGTTTATCGCATCTCGGATATTGAGAAGGATCCGGGTAGTGAATACGGAATACAGCATATCCTGTATTCTGCAGACGCTTATTAGCAGACAAATGCAGAGAAACATGAAGAATGTCACACTGACGGCGTTAACAGAAGGATCATGTCAAGCTATGGGGAATCTCATTTCAGCAAGATGGGGATTCAAGAATTTGAACCTACAGGCAACAAATTCGTAATTGCCACGTTTGCAGCTGCTATACCTGTCAAAATAGTATAAGCAACAGAATCTTCTTCAAAGATCTCTAACAACATACATATCAAGTAGAGGTAGAACATGATACCTAAAGGTGAATAGCAAGTCGTCTAAGAAATTTCATGATAAAGCTAAAACCATGACTTACAATCCCTGTAGATAACTTGCAGGAGTCCACCGGTGTTTCCGCACCTATCTGGAAGTCGCAAAAAGGGATTTAGTTGCCGACATCGGCAAGAAAGGCGAAACAACAAACAAGATCGAAAAGCACTGATACCCATGAGAGCAAACACAACTATCAGACCGTAAGCTTGAAGAAATGTCTTGAGAAACATCAACGCTCACTGGTATCAACTGCAGTAAGTGCAGCGTAGTTCAACCACAGAATTCTATCCACTTTCGTGACGAAACACCCTCTAAATCCAGGGTACAGAGGAGCTGAAACTACGTAGCGGGTATATCAACTAATGTCATATAGTAATGAAGACGGAGAAACATACGTTCAACCGAGTGGACGAATTTATTTATCGCAAAACACCGCACGGTGATACCTGAAATCATTACAACTGATAATCCAACGCCGACCATGTTGTTCTTGTACCAAACTGCCCAAGTCCGGATGGCCAGGATGACTTCCAAGGAGATACAGTTCAAGATGATCGAGTTGTACACGTACTAAAGGACACTGACCGCTTGCAAGGAACATCTGGAACGTCAGCAACCCTAAGTCATGTCGAAACACGTCAATCGACACTTTCAGTATAATGTTAAGAATACTCACAAGCTCCCCCAGGTAATATCATCTTGCATCTATCTACTGGAGTGTCGAGGAATGTCTGATCTGCCAAATAATTTAATTCAATTCAAAATAATATCAAGAAGCAGAACTTACAGTGAAGGAGGAAGATCATATTAACAACAGTAGAATACCTGATAAGGAGAAACAGGACTTTGGTGTAGCTCCAACGTGAAAACCATATGAACTTGATCTCGAGATGTAGTGTTAAAAAGTAATCATAGATCTATAGAACCAAAATTGCAGCGACAAGGGGCCAACTCGATAGGATACGGATACTCACGAACACAGCCGCGGAAGATACTGCAGACTCTGACGGTAAGATGGCGACAGAATCAAGTTAAGCGACGCGTACTAAACATGTACTGTATAGCCAGCAGTTCAGAAAAGATGACATCTCGAGGAAGAGGGAACTCACATCCATAACAAGCCTCTGATGGCGCAAGTACTGCAGAAAAATAGCAGAGTCCATGATCCTCGGGCGTTTACTCTGCTACTTTCAGGAGGAGAACAGAAAGAAAGCTATCTCTCGGGCTCCTAGGTGCCTGAGAAGAAAGGTCATCTGCCCAATGCTTCTTATAGGACACGAGTTCGTGTTCGCGGTTCTGAATCCGACTGAGAACAAAGGCCATTGAAATAGGCCGTTGGACGGATCTAACTCCGAATTCGATTTTGACCCCTTCCTGGCATCCTTAAAGTATAGCACTTGATGGCACCCTCGAATAGGTTTGAAAGACATTTCGACGGCATTAGAACTGCATGGCACTGTCCATAGTGCTCTCAGTAACCCCAAGTTACGTATCGGCAGCCCGAGGACGGGTTTAACCACAAGATCCCGATATAATTATGATCCACCAATAATTGGTTGGTACAAGCCAGTGAAATCAAGAAGGAGAAGGAAATCCTTGCGTGCCGACTCGTAAGTTGAGAGTCGACTGTCAGTGGTCGAAATGTAGATATGACGATAGGTCATGAGGGCCTGCTTGTAAAGAATCGCCGTCAAGGTGGTGATCCCAACCATGGACATCAATACTGTTATTCAAATAATCACATCACCATCTTGACAGTCGGACACAGAGTGCAATATGAAGTCGCATGTAGAGCGGAAGTTGAAAAAATGTACTGTGTAAGGTGCACGGGGCAGTCGAAGAAGTTGGATGCACGATTGAGTAATTGATAGGTCACAGCCCGTTCTCTGACGATATTAGACATATAGTTTGAATGAAAGTTGACCATCACCTTGTATTCAAAATATCTGTCAGCAAGGAATGATATTGCCGAAGTCTATCGGCGGTATTTACATATGCAACAGGAGGGAGGAATGAACCGACAAAGGAAAAAACGACAAGAGCCCAGACCTTAACCAAACAGAGTTAAACAACTAGGTATGAATCAATTATCGGAACTCCTTTGTTCTCTACTCTAGTACTATGGTGCCCAATAGGGATGAGAATGTACCTAGTGATTGAAAATGAATTTTCAGATTTCAAGTTGACGCTTTTCTGTACCGGAATTCTACGGGATCCAATCAGACAGGTCTATACTATCTACATCTATTTTAGCTAAGACATACTGTCGTAGGAATATAATGCGAACTTGTTACCGGGATGGGGCGTTCTCGATGTCGACAGAAAATGGCGTCGGCTAATCCAGAACTTGGCCAAAAAGCTCCAAAAGGAAATCAGGCGTGATCCTGACATATAATGTATTCAATTCTAATACTGATTCTGTAACTGCGGAGTGGAGTGGCAAATGGTCATAATCAATGTGCAACTCGGTTCCATGGAGGATATGACTACCGAATTGAGGACGAAGGGATAGTCAGAATAGGTATAAGGTATCCTGCAGACTGAAAGCATTTTAAATCCGAATCAAGACAAGACAGAGAATGTTATGCCGACCAAGTTAACAAAGAAACCTTTCTTGCCTACGAAAAAGTAAAGATCAATACTAGTAAGATATACGCTTTCTGTTCGACCAATGGAGCTTACGGGCAAAGTAGTTATCTTAGTGATATTTGCAGATGAGATGCCTGTAGTGACGCAATGAGGATCAGATGAGACTGTGAGATAACACACTTACAAAGTAGAACTGCACAAGTCATAATACCTACGAAAGAACAAAATAAGTTTCACAGAAAATGCTGCCCGTGAAACACAAATCGATATTCAGCAACTCTAAGGATGACGCACCAGAGTTTGCCAGGATCGCCCATCGATCTGCGCGTCATATATTGAGCAACTAACCATGACCGAAGATTGCGGCACAAACGAACATGCCCATCGGATATGCGTTGGCCACCAAGAGTGCAAGGGCAACTGTAATCGTGTGACTTGAAGGGAACATTACAGATCAGACCAGTACGTACTAGCCTCTAGCATAGTCAACGCAAGGTAATTCTCCTATAAGATCGTGTCAGAAAATATGGTAAAACACCCTCTAAATCCCAGCGTCGTAGCCGCGATTCCGACACCAACAACTCTGTCTCTACCCCAAATCGCGTAAGCCATAATCGCGAGAATGACTTGGTAACAAATAATATTTTGAGATTTGAACGAGGTGTTCGGGTAAAAACACTGACCCTCCCCAACATCGACAACCCCTATTACATTGCGTCACGTTATCAGCTGATGATTTGTTTCTGAATGAAATATTGTCGAAGGGACTGTAATGCAGCACTCTTTTGCTGGAATGTCGACGAACAGTTGAACTTCAAGAGAGTTTAGCCGCATGCAGCGCAATCCCTGGCGAGCGGAACTTAGTATAGAGCAGGATATTCACATAAACAAAAGCTACATATCTGACTGCGAGAAAGAACGTATTGCTATAGGTTCATCGTGAAAGCCAGACCAATGTGATTTGCAGGGGCAGCGTTAAGATGTATCTATGAAGCTCAGAGTTAAGTAAAGAAATAATTCAAACAGGGTATGCGTACAAACACAGCAACAGCAGTCACTACTGAGTCGGTCAGTATTTGAATGAATTACGAGTGTCAAGGATAGTATGAGTGACGCGAAAATGATAGATGGAAAAAGGTCAAATGAATCCTTATGCTTGTTATTCGCCTACGCGAATTCCACGGCGTGCTATTCGATGGAAGATCATCAAATTGATTTGTGCGAGCAGATATATTTCCTTGGGGGCTAAATGGATGCAGAGTATAAGAGTTTAGACAATACTTCCTGAAGAGCGGCAGGAATATCTACTTGGCCTATCGACGTTAGGGAGTAAGATGACTTCAGCAATCCTAATCAAGGCCAGCTTGATCCAGATTTTAAGTTCAAGTGTAACAGACATCGAGTTTTGGGTCTGCCTACGGGAGATCAGGGTGATGGTATAGTGAGGCAAGGCAGTTTCC
>QGOD01000744.1:9895-21004 GCA_003313065.1 Sarcodon sp. MG97 | reverse complement strand
GGGCCATCGAATAACTATCAATGTAAGGAGAATGCTTCATGAGGACATACTGCAAGTAGAAGCATCGATGGCTTTCCTTTTTGCCAGAGCAGCAATATATGAGCTCTGTTCCAGCAACTGATTAGTAACTTGAGAACAATCATTGCGTTCAGAGACGCACCAAATACAAGGAAATCTCCAATGGCAGGTTATGCGTAACGACTGTGCCCTGCAGCTTGGCTTTCACCCTGGCTGCCTTCTTGCCCTTGATATCCATACCCTTCTTGGTCAACGACTGCACCAACAGGGAGAATGGGAACACATCCCAGAGAGCGTATTTTGGGGGCATACGAGCAGGCAACAAAGTGTCATCGTCGAGGTCAGTAGAGAACTTCTGCTCTCGTCCTTCGGGAGACTTGGGTTCGTAACCTTCTGGAACAGACTTGAGGAAATGACCTGATTTACTAGGGGTCGAAGCCGGTAGGGGTAACTGATACCCGGACGAACCATTAAGACGAGAAGTGACCACGATCGGAGAATCATTTGCGGCGTTAGGCCCATGAGCACTTAGTGGTGAGGAGGGCGGGTGTTGTGACGAGACTCGGGATTTAAGGGACCGCAAATCCGACAAATCTCCTGTAGAGGGCATACCGGGTGGAAGAGAGTATGCCGGAAGAAATCTGACAAGATGATAGAGATCTTCGTAGCGATATCCCTCCTCGGCTCGTAGGTAATGTTTGATAGATACACTGAAAGCCTCGAGCAGATTGAGCACAGTTTTCTTTTCTATGATCGTTCGAGCTTTGCGTTCTTCCTGAGATTCAGATGAGGGATCTTCTGGCATTACATCTGAGGATATCAAATCAGCAACAGGGACCGATCAGTTCCGTGGTGGGGAAGAACATACCTGGGACGTGAAACCAAACTAAACGGGCAAATGTTCGACTATTAAGGACGATCTGAGACCAGTATCTTCTTCCCTCGTTATACCGCTCAAAACTGGAGGTGGTCCGGTACGAGATGACAAAACCAAGAACAGTACCAAGGCTAGAAAGATGAGAAGGATCAAGTTGGTGAACATCAAATGAGTAGTAGGTGAGCATACACGGTCAACAACGTCGGTTGTATACCAAGGTTGTGAACATAGTTGCTGATGAGACAGACAGCAGTAGACCATATAGCAAAGAATAACAGAATATGCCAGCACCGGAAGATTGCAGTGGCGAGCACGGCGTGCGTAAATGAAGACAAGAATCGGTCGTGGCGTGCAAAGGGATCCACGAAGCCAGCATGGTAGGACATGGTGGTGGCACACTTGAGAATTGAATGTGAGTGGCAACCATCGCCAGGCCTTAAGTACTTGTTGTCCGGTATCATGATGAGGCCGTTCAATTAGAGAGGACAATTACATAATTGATCGGAATCGCGGTGATCTGACTGAAACAAGGTACATTTTATGGACCCCGGCCCGACACTCTATCATAGGAGTCTCTCTTTGCTTGCCAGGGCGGAAAAGCGAGTTCATTTGGCAGGCTCACACAGCATTTGCGCCTCAGCCCACTGTCCCTCCCTCTTAATCTCCAGACAGGGACACCGCGAGATCCAGGGTCTGTTGTATGCACACACTTTGTTTCTGCATTACTTATCTGCATCCTAGCAAACCAAAAAAAAAAAGGAAATTATTTTTACTACATCCTCCCGACTCCAGTCACGTGACTTGCTTGAACTATCTGGAACCAAATAAACTACAAACAACGCGCTTGCTGTTCTTCACTTTCACGTCCTTCTCGACCATATCCTATTCCGATATGCCTCGCAAAGCAGTTGCACCTGTTTCCACTGATGGCGAGCCTCGTCGATCTGCACGAATCAAGGATCAGCCCAAAACAGATTCTGCTCCCGCTCCCAAGAAAGCACCAGCCAAACCCAGAGCAAAGAAGGAAAAGGTAGATGGAGAGGATGCTGCAGCTGCATCCAAGGCACGTGGTAAAAAACGAAAGACAGCCGAAAAGGAAGACGATAATGAACCTGCTGCCGACGATGGAACAGACGAGCGTCCAACTAAGAAGGTAAGCTTGGCTGTACGCGTTTATCGTCCTTGAGACTCTCTGCTCACTCTTTGTAGGCCAAGCCTGCGTCAAAAGTCGCCAAGCCTGCTTCAAAGCCCAAACCGGCTTCCAAAAGTAAACCTGCTTCAAAGGCTGCTGGAGTAACGTCCAAGCCAACATCGAAAGCTTCCCTAGCAGGTTCTGCCAAGCCCGCTTCCGCAGCTGGACCTGCCAAACCGGCATCCTCTGCTAAGAAACCTGCTTCAAGCGTTGGGTCTCGTAAGCCCGCATCCAAGGTTCGATATCTACCTCACAAAGTAGCGTCTACAGTTGAAGATGTCGCTTTCTGTACAGGCCCAAGCCCCTGTTGAACAGGGTAATGACCAAGCTACTGCACCCGAAACTATTGCTGAAGAACCAGAGGCAGAGGCAGAAGCGCTGGCCGAGACAGCTGCTACAGAACCCCAAGTGAGCTCTCCCTATCTTTCATGTACTCCTGACGAGTCGATAACTGACGTGGCAAAAGGAATGATCAAGTCTTTCTATGCCATCTCCATTTATAGCTTATCAGGATCTGATACCACTTTTCCTCGTCTCCCGTTCTGTCTTTCCACCAGTCTGCCGACGGCCGACGAAGGAAGCTTGTAACTAGTGTTTGGCATCTGGTCCTCGTTCCTGCCTCCCTTTGCTTTCGTTTGTGCACGCTGTTGTCTTTCCGATCTGTATGCGCATGTCTTCTACTCAGCTTACAACTATATGTACTCTTATGAGTTGGCTTGTCCCTTTCCCCTTCTTTTAAATCCCTTCTGTGCCACTCCCCTGTTTTTGTTACGTCTTCTTTCTATGGTTTCTTCAATTTTCCGGCGATCCCTTCCCTCTTGTTTCTTTCATCCCAGGTACTAGCCCTCCTCTACATACGATCACATATTCATGGCTTGTTTCGTGTTTCTCAATGCTGTTGTTATATTAGTATTGAGCGATATAAATTACTTCTTATCCTTTCTCGCTGAGTTCAACATTCAACTCTCATAGTTGAGTTCCACAGGTATTGGTTCTCATCATCACAACTACAACAGACTCCTGGTTGGAGCCGACTATCGTATTCACAAGGCCTGCTGCATATTGCGTGTGCAATTAAAGGTCGATACCAGACCAATATTGGCGCTGCCCAATTACTAGAGTTACAATTCTCTACAATATTCCGCCAGCCTAAGCTGGTAACTGTCGTCCCGAGCTTCCTCTATGATACACTGTACCAGTTGTGATTAGGACGGTTTGATCGCTGGTGCAGTTGATGAGAATGCATGTAAATGAGATGTTTGCATTATTATCTTTTAGGGTAATTTCAGCTATTCAGACTTTCGGCAAGTAGTGAATTATAATTTTGAGAGTGCGTGTTCGCGCTGCTGCCGGAAAGTGCTGGCACCTGTCAAATTTGCCAGGTCGGCTGTTTGTTTTTACTCATCAACCTGGTTCTTTCTTGCTTTGTCCTTCTCCCCTCCTCCTTACCATGTTGTGAAGTCGCTCCTCGTTCGCCGTCTTTGTGTATGATACATATTCCGCCAAACTGTCAGGATATCCAAGGTGAACCATGAATGCTGTATCGTTGGTACGACAAGTATTTGCCTTTCGGCCAATTGTCTAACCTTTTCTCTCTATCTCCTCAGAATAACGAATCTGTTCAAAGCTTGCTGTCCTTATCTATGGTTGCTGCTATTGCAGATCCGATACCTACACCTACAGTCGCCGCACTCGACACCGACAACAATGGTGTGGCGACATCTCTTCCCCAGCCGTTATGCTGTATCTAACCCGTGCTATTACCCCCTGCTAGATGATGGTAATACTCACGAGCAGCATCCAGACGTATTACTTTCGAGCATGAATGGGTCTCTGGGGACTGGTACCAGTTTGGGGTCGTCGAAGTCGACGCATAATTCGTTTAAGAACCGGCGCCTTTCTTCAAGTGGACAATCCAAAAGGCGATACAGTGATGTCCGTGAAGCGGCCAGTCGTCCCTCGTACGACCTTATCCGTCGGGTCATTTCATACGAATAACTAACAATGTTACCCCAGACCAGCAGCACTACAAACAGCTGCGTCCGCTTTGACATCTTTGGCCTCTTTGTCCTTGTCCACTTCTTCTCCTCCGGCACGATGGACGAACCTGCCAGATGAGGAACTTCTTGAACAGATATCTGACAAGGCGGAAGCAAAATTGGATGAGTTAGGTGTTAGTGTGAGTACTACGAAGACAGGAAAGAAGAGAGCGACTATATTCAGGTGTGAGAGTTGCTCGAAGGTATGGTTTTGTTATTTATTTCCTTGATTTTTGTACATCTGACTGACTCCACTAGGTTTATCGCCATCCATCATGTCTCATAAAACACCGCTGGGAACACTCACCTCACTGGCGTGAGGCGTCGAAGTTTTTGTTGAGCAAACATCAACAAGTACAGTTACTAGAGGTGAGTCAGTAATTCCACCCGCCCTCTTTTTGTCCTTTTTCTTTACTTGGTATATTGAGAACTTCGTTCATGATTTAGGCTGCAGCAATCTTGTCTCACCTATCCCCCGCCGCTTCTGGAGGCGCGTCCCTCCCTGAAGACCGTGCTCTCTGGCCCTCATATCTGTCTGGTGGAACCCTTCCTTTACCGTCTACCAGTAACTCTACTACAGTATTACCCACAAGCGGTTCTTTTGCAACTCCTTCCCATCCTACATCGAGCTCGGCACCCTCCTCATCTATTATATCCCGTTCATCTTCCTCTGGACCTCGTATGCATGATTACCCGATTCCAGATTCTGCGAGTGTTGCTCATTTAAGACCTGGAGTAGTGGGCATCCCCACAGATCCTATGATATTTTACCCCTCGGCTACCTTCAGAACTGAGACACTGCCAGTCCCTGTTCCCGCTATAAGAAATGTTGCGAATGGATCCATTTCTCGGGGTGGGTCTTCTTCAACCTTGTATAGTCCTCATAGTGGCGGATCCTACGCATACTCTGATGAAGGTATAGGAGGATGGTCCTTACCAAACTCGTCTATTCGATCCGGATCCTGTTCACCACCAACTGACGATGAGGATGACAATGAATTCGTCGCTATGGATGAGACATATAGATTCTCGTCAGGAGAGTTTGATGAGTCAATTATTGGCCGAACTGATGGCAAATTTAATGCCCAGGCGCCTGAAGAAGTGTGGGATGGAATGGATATGGATATGGACCTTTAACTGCAACGATACATGTTGATGAGTTGAACTCAAATGGATATCAAATCTATGTAGGATATTTTGTAGTCTTGTACCGCGTTACCTCTCGTCCAGCGTACCCAATTTCATAGGGCCGTACTTATCAATAATTCATCTGTAACACTTTTGCGAGTGTGGTTTATGGTTGTCCAGGCTGAGTTTACCGGAGATTACCGAACTGCTCCCACGGACAATATCTCGTTTTCACCAACATCCCGAATCAACATCCGTCTTCAAGGGACCCAGAATGTAAGTATATCTGCATATCCAACTCTCAGTACTAGCTGTCGTGTTGTGCTGGAGCCGCCTCTGAGACAACTTGGCTCGATATCTATCGCTTTTCGTGATGGATTGTTTTTGGATCTCCGGATGGACTTGGACAACACTTGTTCTTCTCATATTTTGAACGTCTACTAACGATTTTGGCAGATTGAACAATGGGTAGAGTAATTCGGGCACAAAGGCGCTCTCATGCCATCGTACGTTTGCTGGTCTCCCGACCATCTTTGGAGGCACACTGAAAATACGATTTACAGTTTAAAGCGCACACACATTTAAACAAGGCCCCTGCACAATTCCGACCTCTGGACTTTGCTGAACGAAATGGTTATATTAGAGGTATTGTGAAAGAAATCATCCACGATTCTGGCCGGTATGGAGATTTTCTTTGTCCTTACTCTCTAGCTCCCAGAGAACCGATTTTTTTTTTCGGCTTGATATAGCGGAGCACCTCTTGCCCGAGTGGTATTCCGTGACCCGTACCGCTACAAACTCCGCCAAGAAACGTTCGTCGCAACTGAAGGTCTCCACACCGGAGCTTTCGTATACTGCGGCAAAAAAGCTACCCTCGCAGTAGGAAATGTACTACCAGTTTCTCAGTGCCCGGAAGGTACTATCGTCTGTAACGTGGAAGAGAAGGTCGGAGACCGTGGTAGCCTGGCTCGAACGTCTGGAAACTATGCTACCGTTATCGGGCACTCGACGGACGATAACAAGACACGTATCCGTCTTCCTTCTGGATCAAAGAAGACTGTCTCAGGAAACTGCAGGGCAACAATTGGCATTGTTGCCGGCGGTGGAAGGATCGACAAGCCGTTGTTGAAAGCTGGCAGGGCCTTCTTCAAGTATAAAGCCAAACGTTATAAGTGCGTTGAAATGAAGTTGCATGGAGATGCCCTGATATTGACTTCGCATACAGCTGGCCCCGTACTCGTGGTGTTGCTATGAACCCCGTCGACCATCCTCACGGTGGTGGTAATCATCAACATATTGGAAAAGCTTCCACGATCGCCCGTTCTGCTGTTCCTGGACAGAAAGTCGGTCTTATTGCTGCGCGCAGGGTATGTATTGTTTCCATGTCTTTTGGATACTATCAATGTACCAACTACTATGTTCCAGACTGGTCTGTTACGTGGTTCCGTCAAAGTCAAGGAAGTGTAAGATGGGAATCGGCGTGTGTCTCTTTGTGTTGCTTTGTCACGTCATCACCCATATACGCTATGTCCTTGCACAAAATCCTGTATGCGGTTATTTACTTGCACCCATGCATCCATGAGCTATGTCAGCAAGCACTCGGTGTGTTTGGAATACCTGGAGAACAGCCTGCGATTTTTCCATCCAAACTGAATTGGTGCAATTGCAACCGTGAACGTCGTCTGTCTTTGATTGATCTCATGTGTTGTATTTGGTTTACTTGGATTATTGAAGGTTTGTAAGTTGGATAGTAAATTGGTCAATTTTGAAACAACGAAGATGTCAGATCTGGTACATTCTAAGTTGTAAGTACTCATTAACAAGTGAAATAACGAGCGAGGAGATTAAGAGACTTTTCTTCTCTATCAAGAAAAGGAGGGAAGAGAAAAGTAAGAGACAAAGAGCGATGGATGAATCAAGAGATTGACCATGGGGATTCGAGGAACACAGTCGACATGAGAAAAATTAGGAAGAGCAAAGGGGATGTGAGGAATCCATGTATCGTCTTCCGCACGAATGTGGGAGGAGAGCAAAATGTAGATTAGATAGGGATACATGGCCGTGAGATTGAGGGGACTTACGAAAATGACGAGGTAACCCCCCCAAGCAGAAAATAGCATTCATCAAAGCTTCACCAAAGCGTCGACGTTCAGGTTGAGCTTGATGTCGACGCCGATGTTTCCGAGGGTGGAACCAAGTTTGCCAATGACGGTGTTGAGGATATCGCCGAGGGAGGAGACAAGGGTACAGTGACCGGAGAGGCCAAGGTCGAGATCAATGGAAAGTGGTCCCCTAGATGAATGTTTCTTGGTACACTTGGACTTGACGGTGATCTTGAGTAGGAACGAGAGGAGATGATCGACGGCATCGGTGATTTTATCGACCAAAATATCGAGACCGAAGAGAGCATCTCCAAGACCGAGCTCGATCTCAACAACGAGGTCGGTTACCTGGCTAGATGTAGAGGTGAGGGGCTTGGTCAAACCAAGGGTACCTAGTAAACTTTCGACAAGGCTATCGACGCCCAAGGAGGGCCCGGATTCTTTGCCGCCAGAAACCGCGTAGAGGAGATTGCTCGCGAATGCTGCGTTGGATAATTCTGACGAGGAACCACTCCCACGACCCACGAATGCTAAAGCCAATTGATAGATACTGATGTGAACATGGGAAGACTAAATGGTTAGCTTACAAGGTTTGTGGACCGCGGTGGGATCATTGGGAACAGGAACAGCACGAGCCGTGAAGAATTGGATAAAAGAGAGTAAGGCGATGAGGAGAGTAGGGGCGAACATGGCAGATACCGAGTGCTGAAGGAGAGACTGGAAGGTGGGATAAAGCGAAAGGGAGAGGCATTTTATAAAGGGATTTCGAGGGAGGAACGGAACTATAAGAACCGCGGGAATAGACGACTTGTTGGAACATGAATTGAATACCAGCGATGGACGCAACTAATGCGACGATGAGTCGCTGATCGCATGGATAACTAGGATAGAAGCGGCGTAGCGCGTTTTGTGAATCCATTCTGTGATACTGTATCAGTGACTTTATATGGACAGATGAGGTTTGTCTTCCCGAGAAGTACAAGGCTGACAACCCCAGTTATGAATTGGTTGAGAGGTTTCCCACGATCACTACCTTGCCTTATCGGATGAAGCTTGGCCCGATCCACAACAAATACAATTCGCAATTAAACCGGATACGTCGTAGTCACTGTTATCTCGCACTGAATATCCTTTTCCGGCCAACCAAAGTTGAAGACGAACCCCCTTTCCTTCAGCCATCATGTTTCCTTGGTTGAAATATCACCGGCACTGAGGCATCTGTGCTCCTCCATTCCATGATCATCCCAAACCGCATCGTGTCGCAGAAGATACATGCACTGTTAACATCTATCGCCTACGGGGATTACTGAATGCCCAAGTAATCCGGTATCTGATGCTGCTCATAGTCAAAAGTGCGATGCACATGTAATGGTAACGAAGGGTGCCTTGTAAAATAATTCATACCTCAATGGAGTGGATCTCTGATTGGATATATTACCCGCGTACGGCATTGTGCGGAGGGATGCTCGAATAATAAATACTAAATGCATAGGTCTATATCCGCTCAGAATTTGGCGGCTATGATTCAGAGTTCCCTGTTGCAGTTTGAGAGTGACCATACTACCGCAACAGGTCAATTTCCTGCGTGTCAGCATAGGTCCTCCTTGTGATTTAATAAATTGTCAGTTTTGACGGCGATCAATCACAGATTCGGCAGCCCAGTCTCTATACTAGAGGGATACTCGAATGCCCAGGACGTGTAACGTACCTCGGGAACTTTCTTTTTACGTTGTTGGGATTACGCTTATGGAATTCCTCCGACGTCGCAAACGTGGGAAGAAGGCACGCCATCGCCATATATGGTTGCTGAAATGCCTGTCTTGCGGTACTTGCGGCCTTCTCATCCTCGAGTTTTCCTAACGAGTCTTCGACAACAGGCACATATATTCTGAACTGGGTTACTGTATTTCCGATATGGCCCGCGCATCTCAACCAGTTCGTCCCCCTGATCTCATGCTCTTGTTCTTTCTGTGTCCTTGGTTCGAGTATAAGAGCTGTCATGGTTCATTCTCTTTCCTTGCGTCTGCCTTCTTTCTCCTCCCCTTCGTTCTCCCTCCATATCCTTGAAAGCATTCTTCTTCGCCGCACAAGTTCTTATCATGCGTTGTTTTACTTCACTCCTTTTGTTGCTCTCCGCCTTGTCCTTAACCTCGGCGCGGCCCCGACGCTCCTCCTCTTATACAGGTTCTAACAACGTTGTCGCCCGTCGTCAATTTCACTCTCCTCGTGCTCTACTGGATACCTGTGCTGACATAGATCTCGGCGTTTTACTTCCCGGTCTTGCCAATGTCTTCGGACACGTTTGCCTTTGTCTGTCGGCTTTTCCTCTCGACCTAGGGCTCAATGTAGGTCTCGAAACTGCTTTTAATCTTCTGGGTGCCGATGAATTGGAAGCTCGTCTGAAACTCAACGCATGTTTGACTCCGCTCTTTCTTAACCCGTCTGCTGACTAGTATACAGCTCGGACATTCCGGCCATCATTGCACTTATCCTGATCATGCCAAACAAATGTGTTCATCTGGGAACCCTTGCGGGTTCTCCTGTGAAGATGGCTATGCCAGGGATGGCGAAAAATGCGCTTGCAAGTGGCCTAACACTGAGTGTAACGGAAAATGCGGTAGTTTCCCCCGCGTTTGTTAGAATCCTTTTTTTGCTACACTTGATTTGACTGAATATATTTTTGTTCTTTAGGGATGCAGTTCGTCTAGGCCTCGTTCTCTTCAAGACCAAACCCCTGTCAAGTCCAATTCTGGTGTAACTACTCTACGCGAGGCTCAAGTTGACTGTGGAAGTGGAAACGTATGTGGCGTATACGGGAACTCTGAGGGCTATGAATGTATCGACCCAAAAACGAATCCCGAGAGCTGTAAGTTTGAAAGTTGTCTTACCTTTAGTTGTATAATTATGTTCGCTTTACTAGGCGGCGGATGTGTTGTCCCTCATCCTTTTAAAGATTCTGCCCCGTCTCCAGAAGGTACTGACTGTTCCCACATCGTCAACTCCAGCAGCGTATCCTGTATTTCTGGAGAATGTGTCGTTGAAACATGTACTAGCGGGTTTGAGGTCAGCGCCAGTCGTGATTCATGCAGCCGCGTGCCTTCACGCCATGGAATGAAGCGTGCCTCCGGCGACGCCTTGGTTGTTCCCCGTGCCAACCATGGTACACATTATTAATTCTGATTTTCCATTTTGACTAGGTTCTCAGATAGTGTACGACATCAGGACGATTTTTGTCTTTCTCCGTATTTGTTTATCATATTCGTTCGCATGTCTACATTTTCGCAAACCCATCCGTTTGTCACGCTCTTTACTGGACTCTTAGCTCTTAGGTTCTACCCTTGGCATTCAATATTTAGTAGTACCTATGTTGTCTCTGCAATTGTGAAAAACAATGAGACTCGTCTACAACTTGAAGAGACTTGGAAAGAAGCAAAGTAATAGACTCCGATAGCCGGTTCGAAAACGCTGCACTAGTTTCGTAAATCTGGGGCTCCACTTTAACCACCACCAACTGACCACCGTACAGCCCTCGTCGACTGTCCTGGCAAAAATGGCTTCCATATTGCGCGCATACAAGTATACGGGTTGATCCACCGCCTGCTATTTTTTCTAAAGTCTTTCTCAGCGCCGCTCTTATCCGACGACCGATGCTTTCTCAGTGTGTGACCGGGGCACTTCTGTTCGGGGCCGGAGATATCATTGCACAACAGGTTATCGAGAAGAAAGGCAAAGACCATGATGTAAGTGCTTATC